>JAPVLO010001425.1:0-246076 GCA_027257055.1 Cephalopachus bancanus | reverse complement strand
ATCAGCCAGGCGTGTAGCACACGACTGTAATTCTGGTACTCGGAAGGCTGAGGCGGAAGGATCGCCGAGCCCAGCAGGTTGAGGCTGCAGGGGCCCCGGAGTTGCCACTGCACTCCAGTCTGGGTGACAGAGTGAGATTCCAATTCAAAAAAAAAAAAAAAGAAAGAAAATTACCTGTTATTACAAAGTGTAATATAGTGGGATAAACAAGATGCAATTAAAGAAACATTTCCCTTGAACCTCTAGTCCCGAACATTACCGTTGTTTTTCATCTACCAAGATGCACTCTTTGGTAATATATTTGATTTCTCCCCCTTTGTGGTCTTCTGAAAATGAGACCCAAACATTAGGAGTGTAAAATTTACCCTCCATCTTATACTTGAAATTAGCCCTGCAAGTAGAGTGAAACTTCTTGCTTGGCACAGAACTGTGGGGGAAAAAGATGTCCTCATTTCCTGAAACCAGGAAGTTATGTGTGCTTTGGCAGAAATACTAACTTGACAGTATTGTCAGTAAATGTACCCATGAAATAAAAAAAACAAAGAAACAAAAAACCGAGTGATATGTGGTGGAGTGTCTGTCTGAATTTTACCTTCATCAGCAGTGCTTATATTTGTCTGTTTACATGCTTTCTCATTTTATTTGTGTATTCTTCCCTGCTACTGACCCTCATTTATTGCCCTATTCCAGGGAGAAAAAGGTCAGGTATAGCCCTTGATAGATCTTTTCATATACAATCTTCCTGAGAAACACACCCTAAAAGGGACCCTATGAGCTTCTTTGGCATGACCTCAAACTTCAATGTGGATGATACTTGGATCAGTTTTTTTTTTTTTAATTTTTTAAACATATTTTTATTATAAAATTGCGGGGTACAGTTAAGGGTTAGGTATGCAAATGTGCATCGTTCAGGCACCTTTGTTAATAAGGGGTGTCTCCCCGTCCCCAGACAGATATTGACTACCATTAGTCCCACCTCCTTTCCCCTCCCTACCCCCCCCAGAGTTTCCCACCACTGTCAGTACTTTTTTTATAGTATTATGGTAGATGTTCAAGGTCCACTATATGAGTGAGAACATGTGATACTCAGATCGTTGTTTCTGTGAGAGGTCACTCAGTATTATAGACTCTAGTTCCATCCAGGTTGCTGTGAAATTCATGATTTTGTTCTTTTTCATGACTGCGTAGTATTCCATCATGTATATGTACCACATTTTTTAATCCAGTCCTCTTTTGATGGGCAGCATGGTTGCTTCCAGGTTCTTGCTATTGTGAACAATGCTGCAATAAACATTCATGTGCAGGTATCTTTTTTATAGAGTGATTTGAGTTCTTTAGGGTATATTCCCAGTAGGAGGATTGCAGGGTCATATGGGAGGTCAATATTTAGAGCTTTTAGGAATTGCCATACTGTTTTCCACAGAGGTTGCACTAGTTTGCACACCCACCAACAGTGTAGAAGTGTTCCCTTTTCGCCACACCCTCTCCAGCAACTGTTATTTTTTGAGTTGTTGATAATGGCTATTCTGACTGGAGTTAGGTGGTATCTCAGTGTGGTTTTGATTTGCATCTCCCTGATGATTAGTGAGGTTGAACATTTCTTCATGTGTCTGTTGGCTGCTCAGATGTCTTCCTTTGAGAAGTGTCTGTTCATATCTTTTGCCCACTTTATAATGGGGTTGTTTGTTTTTTTCTTTTCAGCACGTTTGAGTTCCTTGTAGATGTAAGATATTAAGCCTTTTTCAGACCTGGAGTTGACAAATAGCTTTTCCCAGCCTGTAGGCTGTCTTCCTGCTCTCTTGATGGTTTCTTTGGCTTTGCAGAAGCTTGTCAGTTTAATGAGGTCCCACTTGTCTTATCTCTTATGGCCTGTGGCTTTCAGGTTCCAATGCCAGTTCCAATATCCATGAGGGTATGTCATTCATTTTCTAAGGTTCTTATGGTTTGGTTTTTACATTAAGGTCTCTAATCCATTTAGAGTTAATTTTGGTGCATGGGCATAGACAGGGGTCTTGTTTGAGTCTTCTGCATGTGGTCAGCCAGTTTTCCCAGCACCATTTACTGAATAGGTTCTCCTCTGCCCAGTGGTAGGTGATGGATGCTTTGTTGCATATGAGTTGGTTTAGAAATTGAGGTTTTGCTTCTGGAATCTCAATTCTATTCCATTGGTTTATATGCCTATTCCTGTACCAATACCAACCTGTTTTGATTATTGTAGCTCTATAGTAAAGTTTGAAGTCTGATAATATGATACCACCTGCTTTGTTTTTTTGTTGTTTGTTTGTTTGTTTGTTTTTTGCTGAGGATTGTTCTGGCTATTCTTGGTCATTTGTGTTTCCATATGAATTCCTGTGTTGTTTTTTCTAGGTCTGAGAAGAATGTTGCTGGTAATTTGATGGGTATTGCATTAAATCTGTAGGTTGCCTTAGGTAGGATGGACATCTTCACAGTGTTGATTCTTCTAATCCACGGGCATGGGATATTTTTCCACTTGTTTGTGTCATCTTTGATTTCTTTGAGCAGTGTTTTGTAGTTTTCATTGTAAAGGTCTTTCACGTTTCTGGTTAGGAAGATGCCAAGGTATTTCATTTTTTGTAGCTATTGTGAATGGAATTGTGCTTTTTATTTGGATTTCTGTTTGTTTATTATTGGTGTAAAGAAATGCGATTGTCTTTTGCACATTTCTTTTATACCCTGAGACTTTGCCAAAGTCCTTTATCAGTGTTAGGAGGTTTTTGACAGATTCTCTTGGGTTTTCAAGGTACACAATCATGTCACCTGCAAAGAGAGATAACTTGACTTCCTCTTTTTCTATTTGGATACCCCTATTGCCTTCTCTTCTCTGATTGCTCTAGTCAGGACTTCCAATACTATATTGAACAGGAGGAGTGAGAGTGGACATCCTTGTCTTGTACCAGTTTTCCTGGGAAATGGTCCCAATTTTTGTCTGTTTAGGAGTATGCTGGCTGTGGGTTTCTCGTAGATGGCTTTTACTATTTTGAGGTATGTTCCCCATATGCCTAGATGTTCGAGGGTTTTTTATAAAGAAGTATTGCTGAATTTTATCAAAAGCTTCTTCTGTATCTAATGATATATTCATGTGGTTTTTGTTTTGACATCTGTTGATGTATTTACTTACATGTATGGTTTTATGAATGTTGAACCAGCCTTGCATCCCAGGTATGAAGCCTACTTGGTCATGATGGATGATTTTGAGATGTGTTGTGGAATCAGGTTTGCTAGTATCTTGTTGAGAATTTTAGCATCTATGTTCATCAAAGATATTGGCCTGTAGATCTCTTTTTTTGTTGGGTCTTTTCCTGGCTTGGGTATCAATATGATGTTAGCTTCATAAAATGACTTGGGTAGAGTTCCATCTTTCTCAATCACCTGGAATACTTGCAGTAGATTGGTGTCAGCTCCTCTTTAAATGTCTTGTAGAATTCTGCTGGAAAGTCATCTGGTCCAGGGCTTTTTTTTTTTGTAGTTAGTTTTCTTATTATGTAGTCAATTTCCTTGATTGTTATTGGTCTATTTAGGGTCTCAATTCCTTCCTGTTTCAACCTAGGCAGGTTGTGTGATGACAGAAAGTCTTCCATTTCCTTAAGATTTTTAAGTTTGTTTCCATACCAGTGTACATAGTAGTCTCTAATGATCTTTTGTATTTCTTCAGGGTCAGATGTGACCTCATCTTTTGTGTTTCTGATTGTGTTTATTTGGGCTTTTTCTTTCTATTTCTTGGTCAGTCTAGCTAAGGGACCATCAATCTTGTTTATCCTTTCAAAGAACCAGCTTTTTGTTTCATTGATTTTTTTGTATTATCTTTTTGTCTTCTATATCCTAGATTTGGGCTTTTATTTTGGTGATCTGGACTCTTCTGCTGAAATTAGGGTTTCTGTGGTCTTGCTTTTCCAGCTTCCTTAGGTGGCTTGTTAAGCTGTTAATATGTGATCCTTCCATTTTCTTTATGTGCATTTGTAGGGATATAAATTCCCCTCTTACTATAGCTTTCATGGTATCCCAGAGATTTTGGTAAGATGTTTCTTCATTTTCATTTGTTTCCAGGTATCTTTTAATCTCTATTTTTATTTCATCATTGACCCAGGAGTTGTTTAGCATCATGCTGTTTAGTGTCCATGTCTTTGTGGGGTTTGGGGGGATCTTGTTGGTGTTAATATTTATTTTTGTTCCACTGTGGTCCAAGAAGGTGCATGGTAATATTTCAGTACTTTCAAATTTGCTTATGCTTGATTTATGGCCAAGAATGTGGTCGATCTTAGAGTATGCTCCATGTGGTGATGAGTAGATTGTGTATTCTGTGGTCTTTGGATGGAGGGTTCTTTATGTATCAATTAAGTCCATTTGATCAAGAGTCACATTGAGGTTTTGGATCTCATTGCTGATTTTTTGTCCTGATGATCTGTCTAGGGTTGTGTGTGGGGTATTGAAGACCCCAGCTATGATGGTATTGGAGTCAATATCTTTTTTAGTTTACCTAGAAGCTGCTTTATGAATTTTGCACCTGATTTTTTAATGAATGGCACCAATCAAGTCAAAAACTGCATCATAAAGTAAAAATATGTGAAATTTTCCATACTGACAATTGACAGATATTCCACTCCCTCAAGTCTGTGACACTCATCTATTGATGAGATTCCAACTGAGTGCTGTTCACTGGGAGGAATACAATCATTTCAAAGCGTATGTAGCGAGTATATAGACTCTCATAGGTGGAAGGACCATCGAGGTTATTTAAATTAGCCAGCTACATTGTTGCAATACTTTGCATCTTACTTCTGATGGACGCCAGTGAAGTGATTTATCATCTTTACCTGGCACCACACAGGCAAAAAGGCATCCTGTGCACTGAAAGTTTACTCAGATTAAAGAGTACTTCCTATTCAGTATTCCCAGAGAACAGACTAATATGTATTTTCCTTCATCCTTCTTTTCTGGGCCTCCTCAGGTTCAAAACTCTGATTGCTACTTGAATGCGGTCCACCCTACCTGAATTATAAAAGTGAATTATGAACTGAAATCTTCTGAATAGCAGTAAGTTTTTTAGTCTGGAAGTAAAGTATCTGTAACTGGAAAATGTTATATGGTTTGCGGTTTCTTGTTCAAGGACCAGCTGTAATCTGTGAAATTTATTGTGTTTGTAGTATTTTCTCAAAGATTATCTCCTGGCAGCTAGATAAATATTTTTTCCATTCATTTTCATCCTTCTTGGAAGCAGCACTTGTTGATTTCCCATTCCTCCACTTTTTGTTTAAGGAATGAGATGCACATGCACAGTATTGACACTAATCTGCTGAAACTAAAGTCATTGCTATCTAGGAAGAAAGTGAATTTTGACTCTGATTATATCAGTGAGGTAAGCCTATCAATTCATTTTGAGACTTTACTGTATGTATGTGGATTATTCCCAAAGAAGAATGACATATGACTACTGATGCTGAGGATATTAGACCTGGGATTCAAGAATACTTGAATTCCTACCTTGACTTTTCTACTGATTTAGTGTATATTGTGTTTTGTCTTTGCTTTCTGAACGGAAAATTAAGACATTATTATATTTCTCTTCATAGTAATATCACAACTTATTTATGTGATTTTTCTGTTGTTCTAATCACCTAAAAATTGTCAATTTACCATTGTGCATTATTGTGGAATTTTAATGAGAACTTTTCTTTTTTTTTTCTTTTTACTACATTTTTAATTTTTTTATTTCAAAGACAAGTACAGGGTTAGGTATAGAAATGGTCATTGTACAGGTAAAGTGTAGGCCTCACTTTTGTCCCTACTTAAACCTGGTTTGAGATCAGGTACCCTTATTGATGAAGTGTGCTCCCCCTCCCAGCCCTGGCAGTTTCGCACTGCTGCCAATCCCTTTCTTACATTATTATGATAATTGTTCAGGTTCTGCTTCTGAGTGAGAACATGTGGTACTCTGTTCTTTGTTTCTGTGATAGATCACTGAATTTTATAGACTCTAAATCACAATCAGAAATGCAAAAGTTCAAATCACAATGGACTCTGAAGAAATATACACACAAAAATTATCAGACATTAATATGCACTCCTATATGGAAACAAAGATGAAAACCCAAATGAAATGGGGGACATTCTGACACCACACAACCTCCCAAGGTTGAAACAAGAAGAAATTGAGATATTAAATAGACTAATAACAGCCTAGGAAATCAACTCTGACATAAGAAAACTACCCACAAAAAAAGTCCTGGATTAGACGGCTTTCCAGCAGAGTTCTACAAACCATAGAAGGAAGATCTGATACTAATTTTATTGAAAGTATTCCAAGCAATCAAGAGATATGGACTCTCCCCAAATCATTTTACAAAGCTAACATCACACTGATACTCAAATCAGGTAAAAATCCAACAAAGAAAGAGAACTACAAGCCAAAATCCCTGGAGAACATAGATGCAAAAATACTCAACAAGATTCTAGCAAACTGTATCCAACAACACATCTTAAAAATCATTCACCATGACCAAGTAGGCTCCATCCCCAGGATGTAGGGCTGTTTCAACACCTGCAAACCCATAAATGTAATTAAATACATAAACAGATGTAAAAATAGGAATCACATGATTATAGTATTAGATGAAGAAAAGGCTTTTGATAAAATTCAGCTTTCCTTCTTGATAAAAAACCCTTGAACACCTAGGCATAGAGGGAACATACCTCAAAGTAGTAAGAGCCATCTACGATAAACCCACAGCCAACATATTGCTAAATGGACAGAAATTGGAAGCATTTCCCCTGAAAACCGGAACAAGATGAGAGCTTTTCATGTATCCAAAGTTTCTCTTCTTGTCACATTATCCCTCACTGTTGTGTAAGAGCCTTTTCTCCCATGATAACCAGAAGTTTAGAATTTAGGTTAATGCACGTAGAGGGCCATGCTTATAATTCTTTCTCTTTTTTTCTTTTCAGCCACTGAGTCCTGAACTTCTAACTTAGGTGGCAAAGGAAACTGAAACTTTGTTCAATATTAATGTCATAACAAAAATAAATGTAAGATTCATTTCTCTACTCTTCTTCATTACTCTTGAGATACCACCCAGCCATAAGGCCCTGTATTATACCTGTATAATGAAAATTGCCATGATAGCAAGTTATTAGCAAGAAAACTTTTCAGTTAAGTGAATGAATAGGGTGGTTTAAGGCATGTCATCCTACCACTCCCTTATGCTTTTTATTCTCTGCCTTAATATTGACTAATTACAGAAAAGTCTATTCTCAATTAGTAAAAATGTTTTCATTATTTTATTATTTTGATGTACATACAAAATACATCAAAGACCTGCTTAGTGAAGTAGAAATTATTTGTTCACACATTTGCAAATAGCTACTGATAAAATACTTAACAATTTCTTAAGAAGTTGCTTTTTTGGCAGTTGCATTCTTCATAAGTTATAAGTTATTATTTCCATGTCTATATGATTACAAACATAAAGATATGTTAAATTCAGTGGGTTCTTACTTTAGTTGCTATATTGAATAACAGAACTTTTTAGATAACTTCCCTAGTGGACAAAGGGACTGTGGAGAGTATTTAATGAAGTATTTTAGGAGTTGTTAGTCAGAAAAATTATAACCAAAAATTATAAGAGAACCAAAAAGAACAAGGCATAAGCTTTTAAAAATTGTCATTATTAACCTCTTCCTCAACTTTCTGTGAATAGCAAGTAAACTTAACTCCTAGGAGATAATTGTCTTTAAAACTGTTCTTATAGGTCTCTTTCTTTTAACTTAGTAAGGTATTATTACTGTTGTTATTTTAAAATAAATAATAAAACCCTTCTACTTTTCCATAACTTTTTTTTTCTAACTAGGGAAGCTCTCCAGATGGATTTTTTTTTTGTCATTGACCAATACGTGAAGGGACTAGACCCTGATAGGCATTCATTCTTCTTATATTGTTTAGCCAAGATTACTTGAAAGAAGTGGGTTTTTTTTTCTTTCTGCCAGACAGACTAGGCATGTTTGATGAGTTGCAACATTTGGGTTCAAACACTCAGGTTTAAATCCAATATTTAGTACATTTGTTTCCATCTTGGCAAAAAATATTGGTCAATATTAATTCAAACTAAATGACAACTAAACCCACATTGTACTGCTGGCTCTCGTTGCACTATTAATTGCCACCCCCCCCCATCTAAAAAGCAGTTAGGAAAAAAAAACCCTACAACCTACATAAAACAAATGGAAACATTTTCTCAGTTTTGTTAATCTCTCAAAGACAGGTTTTTTACACAAACTATGTAACTTCCTTTGAAGGAATGATTGGCTGATAAAGTAATCAATGTTTTCTTTTTCTATCTAGGGTCTAAGTTTAATGAAAAATGGAGAAGGAGAGATAAGTCCACTTGAAACCAATGAATGGGGGGAAAGGTATAAAGTCATACTTGTAGAAGGATCTACAAGTATGCCTGTTCTTGTACCAATACCAGATCTAGACTTATGTTCTAGTCCCATTCCCACAACTTACTATAGATAACCCTGGGCAAGTAATTTAACCTGTTTGGACCCAAATTTACTCTTGTGTAAACTAAGGATAATAATTGCTTTTCTTGACTTGCAAGCTCTTGTGACTATTAAAAGGGATAATATATGAAAGCCCTTAAAACTACTATATAACTAGAAGGCAGAATATATTATGATGACTCTGATTTTAAGACAAAACACAGGAAAAGAAAATCTCCAAATGTGATGTCTCTGATTTTAAGACAAAACACAGGAAAAGAAAATCACCAAATGGATATGCTGTCATAAGTTTGGGTTTTTCCCATGACATCCAAGTAAGTTATTTTTCAGAAAGTAGTTCCTTTGTGGTTTACTAAGCCTAGTCCTTGACAATCAGCTTTAGATTTTTATGGAAAGTACATCCTGCAAAGACCTATATTCTAGAGGTTAGTGCTATTCCTAAATACAAAAACAGATTTGGACATAATTATATCACTGATCTTTAGTCTTCTCTTATAGAAGCATCAAACAGACTGAAATAGTGGGTATATTAAAGAAGGCAGACAGAGATAAGAGTACATTATTTATGGTTAAGATGCCCTTCCAGATAGGGAGAGATTTGTTAAATGATACAAAATTTTAGCTAGATAGGAGGAATAAAATCTACTGTTCTATAGCACTGTAGGATGACTATAGTTCACAGTAATAGAATATATTGTTTCAAGTAGCTAGAAGGAGGATATTAAACATTCCTAAAACAAAGAATTGATAAGTGTTTGAGATGGTGGATATGCTAATTATCCTGATCTGATCAAAATACATTATATATATTGAAACATCACTGTGTATCTCATGAATATGTGCAATTATTATTTTTCAAAAAAGTTTTTAAAAAATTATCCCCCCTTCAATAACCAATTAGGAGAGTATGACTCAGAAGTGTGAAAGGATAACCAGTCCTGTGCTGTGATGCATTTAGCTGTGTAAGATTTGTGAATCTTGCTTTGCCTTACCCCTTCTCCTCTCACACCATGTATAACAAAGCATTGTTTCTTCACAGACACGCGGGTGGTACAATACATGAAAAAGTCTCTGCCTTCCCTGTTCAATGAGATGCCACTGAGCGACTCTGGAGAATGACTTCAAGATTCTAATGACCTCTTTTCAGATAATCTGAAGAACTGATCGAATGTCTCTCCAGATGTAGGTGATTATAATTGTATAGCCTTGAATGTTTCTTTTCCACCAGAAGATGTAGCAAACCCTATGGAAGTCTTTGAGCCCCAATTCTTTGCAGAAACGAGGGGGGAATACAAATTATTTCCGTTGCCCTTTCTCAATCCTGTTGCCAATTTTGTAGAAAAGTACACTAAAATTGAACGATCTGCTTGAATTTGTTAAGCCCCTCCCAATCCAGCTTCCTGCTGGAAAATAGAAAGGGATTCCACTACCTTTGACTTGGCTTTCTAGTGTATTTCTCCCCATCTATTAACCTCTGTAACTTAAAATAAGTAGTTAAAACTGTTGCCTCCTGACACCTAAGCAAGATTTAACAGCTGGGATGAAATTTAGACCACAAAAAAATATAAATAAAAAATACACTAAAGTTGGAAAGAATAATTGCTTTCAACTTTCAATTTTTTTTATTTTAAAGATGTGGAGTACAATTCAAGGCTAGGCATACAAATGTTCATTATGCAGGTACTCTTGATGAGGTGTGCCCTCACTACCCCAGGCAGATTTCCACTACTGCCAATCTCATCTCCTCACCTCCCCACCCTCCTGCAGTTTCCTGCTACTGCCAATCCTTTTCTTATAGTTTTACCATTGTTGTTCAAGGTCCGCTTATGAGTGAGATCATGTGATACTCAGTTCTTTGTTTCTGTGAAAGATCACTCAGTATTACAGACTCTAAGTCCATCCAGGTTGCTGTGAAGTTCATGATTTTGTTCTTTATCCATATTCCATCGTGTATATGTACCACATTTTTTTATCCATTCCTCTTTGGATGGGCAGCACAGTTGGTTCCATGTTCTTGCTATTGTGAACAAAGCTGCAATAAACATATGTGTGCAGGTATCTTTTTAAAAGAGTGATTTGAGTTCTTCTGGGTATATTGCCAGTTGGGGAATTGCGGGGTTGTATGGAAGATCGCTTTTTAGATCTTTTAGGAATCACCACACTGTTTTCCACACAAGCTGTACGAGTTTACAATCCCACCAACAGTGTAGAAGTGTTCCCTTTTCGACACATCTTCTCTGGCATCAATAACTCGACACATTTTGAGTTATTGATGATGGCCATCCTGGCCGGAGTTAGGTGGTATCTCAGTGTAGTTTTAATTTGCATTTCTTGATGACTACTGAGACTGAGCATTTTTTCGTGTGTCTGTTGGCTGATCGTATGTCTTCTTTTGAGAACTGTCTATTCATATCGTTTGTCACTTTGTAATGGAGCTGCTTGCTTTATTCTTTTCAGCATATTGAGTTCCTTGTAGATCCTAGATGTTAGGCCTTTGTCAGACATAGAGTTGGAAAATATTTTCTCCCTGTCTGTGGGCTGTCTCCCTGTCCTCTTGATAGTTTCTTTGATTTGGCAGAAGTTTTTCAGTTTGATGAGGTCCCATTTGTCTATATTATCTCTTATGGCAAGGGCACTTGGGGTCTTGATCAGGAATTGGTTGCCAGTTCCAATTTCCATAAGGGTGTCTCCTGCATTTTCTAAGGTTTTTATGGTTTGAGGTTTTATGTTTAGATCTCTGACCCATTTAGAGTGATTTCAGTGTATCATGATAGGTAGGGGTCTTATTTCAATCTTCTGCATGTGGTCAGCCAGTTTTCCCAGCACCGTTTACTAAATAGGTTCTCCTCTCCCCAGTGGTTGGTGGTGGAGGCTTTGTCAAAGATGAGTTGGTTGAGAAATTGAGGTTTTGCTTCTGGAATCTCTATCCTGTTCTATTGGTCTATATGCCTGTTCTTGTACCAATACTAGTCTGTTTTGATTATTGTAGCCTTATAATAAATTTTAAAGTCTGGAAGTGTGATACCTCCCACTTTTTTTCTCTAAGGATTGTTTTGGTGATTTGTGGTCTTTTAACTTTCCATATGAATGCCTATATTGTTGTTTCCAGGTCTGAGAAGAATGCTGCTGGTAATTTAATAAGTATTGCATTAAATCTGTTGATTGCCTTGGGTAGGACGAACATCTTAAAAAATGTTGATTCTTCTAATCCATCAGCATGGAATATTTTTCCATTTGTTTGTGTCATCTTTGATTTCTTTGAGCAGTGTTTTGTAGTTTTCATGGTAAAGGTCTTTCATGTCTCTAGTTAGGAAGAAGCCAAGGTTTTTTTTGTTTTGTTTTGTTTTGTTTTTTGGCGGCTATCGTGAATGGGATTGTACCTTTTATTTGGGTTTCTGTTTGTTTATTGTTAGTGTATAGAAATGCAACTGTCTTTTGCATACTTATTTTATACCCTGAGACTTTGTCAAAGTCCTTTATCAGTGGAAGGAGGTTTTTGACGGATTCTCTTGGGTTTTTGAGGAATAGCATCATGTCATTTGCAAAGAGAGATTATTTGACTTCCTCTTTTCCTATTTGCATACCTCTGATTACTTTCTCTTGACTGATAGCTCTAGCTAGGACTTCCAAAACTATGTTGAAAAAGAGACATGAGAGTAGGCATCCTTGTCTTGTTCTGGTTTTCAGGGGGAAAACTTCCAATTTCTATTTGTTTAGCAGTATGCTAGCTGTGGGTTTCTCGTAGATGGCTCTTACTATTTTGATGTGTGCTCCATCTACGCCTAGATGTTCGAGGGTTTTTATCACGAAGGGATGCTGGATTATATCAAAAGCTTTTTTCGATCTAATGATATAATCACGTTGTTTTTGTTTTTGCATCTGATGATGTATTTAATTACATTTATGATCTTACAAATGAACCAGTCCTGCATCCCGGGAATGAAGCCTACTTGGTAGTGGTGGATGATTTTTGAGATGTGTTGTTGAATCTGATTTGCTGGAATCTTGTTGAGAATTTTAGCATCTATGTTCATCAAGGATATTGGCCTGTAGTTCTCTTTCTTTGTTGGATCTTTACCTGGTTTGGGTATCAATGTGATGTTGGCTTCATAAAATGATTCAGGGAGAGTTCCACCTTTCTCAATTGCCTGTAATACTTTCAGTAGAATTGGTATCAGTTCCTCCTTATGTTTTGTAAAATTCTGCTGGAAAGTCATCTGGTCCAGGGCTTTTTCTTTTTCTTTCTTTTTTTTTTTTTTTGGTAGGTAGTTTTCATATGACAGGTCAATTTCCTGGATTTCCTATTTAGGGTCTCAATTTCTTCTTGTTTCAACTTGGAAAGGTTGTGTGATGTCAGAAAGTCCTCCATTTCCTTTAAGTTTTCAAATTTGTTTCTACATAAGTGTACATAGTAGTCTCTGATAATCTTTTGTATTTCTTCAGAGTGAGTTGTGACTTGATCTTTTGTATTTCTGATTGTGCTTATTTAGGCTTTTTCTCTCCTCTTCTTGGTCTGTCTAGCTAGAGGACCACCAATTTTGTTTATTGGAAAGGATAATATCTTTTGAAAGTTTTAAGTCAACATTCTTTCAATACCTTATTTTTGTCCAGCAGAAAATTTGTGTTAAATTCCATATAGTATAGCAGTTTTGTAAATAATGAGCCAATCTGTGTAGCTTGGTTTTGCTTATAGCAAATTAGTTATATTATTCCAGGATTTCTTGGGACAGTTATATGTGTTTTTGAAAAGCGAGATTTAGCAGGGTGTGGTGGCTTATGCCTCTAATCTGAGCTACTCAAGAGGCTGAGGTGAGAGGAATGCTTGGGCCCTGGATTTCTAGGTCAGCCTGGGCAACATAGCGAGATCCTATCTCAAGAAAAAACAAACAAAAAGAAAGATAAGGTTTTGTTGTTAATACAGTTATATGTCACTTAACAACAGAAATATATTCTTGTTAACCAATTTTTTCATTGTTCGAACATTAGAAAGTATATTTACGGAAACCTAAATGGCATAGCCTCCACCACATGTAGGCTATATGGTATAACTGTGAATGCTTGGATACAAAGCTGTACAGCATGTTACTATACTGAATACTCTAGGCAACTGTAACACAGTGGTAAATATTTGTGAATTTAAAATCTAAACTAGAAAGGGAATGATAAAAATATGATATGACTTTATGGAATCACCATCATATTAACGGTCTGTTATTGACTGAAACATTGTTTTGTAGTGCATGACTATACTTAAAAGACAGGACTAAAAGTTGTCCTAGATTTTGTGGGTGTATTTATTTTACCATTTTTATACTTGAGTCTGGTTTTGTTATTTATATGATTATTATTTCCTAAGGAAAATTTAATTTTCAATGTAAAATGTTATTTTTATACACCAGTGACCATCTATTGTTCTAGTCAAAGGGTTCTCTTTACTCAATACTTTGAATCACGCCTAAAGTCTTCTGCAAGAGCTCCAAGAGTCACATTCTAGCCATGTTCTTCCTCCAATATAAGGAAACTCAAGAAAAGTGACTCATTGCAAACAGAGATGACACATTCACAGTCGATCATTTCCCAACTGTATCTTCCATCTTTGTAACCACCTCTCTAGTCGCTTCAGGTACATTCTGACATGAATGTAGTTCTTTTAGAATTACTTATGCTTCAGAAATAGTCAGGCATTTTTCATCAACCCTGAAAAATTTTCATAGAAACTTTCCCTACAGCAGCCCAACCAGTAGGTATCACAACACTTACACTCTAGATCATCTATTTTGTAGAGGGAGAATTTTAAAACATATGCAAGATTTCAGGTTTTTAAAATGAATTTAAAAATTCAAGCTAAATTTTTAAGATCAATTTGTACCACTTTCCCACTCTTTTGCTTTCATCTGCTAAATATCTCCTACATATTTACTTATTTTATGCCCCTTTTATTTACCAAAGTTCTACATGTGCTTCCACAGCCTCTCCAGGGAAGTCGACATTAAAGAATAGGAAGGTTGAAACCTTAAGGAAATGGAGGACTTTCTGACATCAAACAACCTACCTAGGTTGGAACAACAAGAAATTGAGACTCTAAACAGACCAATAACAATCAAGGAAATCGACTACGTAATAAGGAAACTACCTACAAAAAAAAGCCCTGGTCCGGATGGCTTTCCAGCAGAATTCTACAAGACATTCAAGGAGGAGCTGATACCAATCCTACTGAAGATATTCCAGGCAATTGAAAAAAATGGAACTCTCCCCAAATCATTTTATGAAGCCAACATCACATTGATACCCAAGCCAGGTAAAGATCCAACAAAGAAAGAGAACTACAGGCCAATATCTTTGATGAACATAGATGCTAAAATTCTCAACAGATCCTAGCAAACCGGATTCAGCAATACATCTCAAAAATCATCCATCATGACCAAGTAGGCTTCATTCCTGGGATGCAAGGCTGGTTCAACATTCGTAAAACCATAAATGTAATTAAATACATCAACAGATGTCAAAACAAAAACCACATGATTATATCATTAGATGCAGAAAAAGCTTTTGATAAAATTCAGCACTACTTCTTGATAAAAACCCTCGAACATCTAGGCATATGGGGAACATACCTCAAAATAGTAAAAGCCATCTACGAGAAACCCTCAGCCAGCATACTCCTAAATGGACAAAAATTGGAACCATTTCCCCTGAAAACTGAACAAGACAAGGATGCCCATTCTCACACCTCCTGTTCAACATAGTATTGGAAGTCCTGGCTCGAACAATCAGAGAAGAGAAGGCAATCAGGGGTATCCAAATAGGAAAAGGAAGTCAAGTTATCTCTCTTTGCAGATGATAGGATTGTGTACCTTGAAACCCCAAGAGAATCTGTCAAAAACCTCCTTACACCGATAAAGGCCTTTGGCAAAGTCTCAGGAAACAAAATAAATGTATAAAACACAATCACACTTATCTACACCAATAATAAACAAACAGAAACCCAAATAAAAACCACACTTCCATTCACAATAGCCACAAAAAAATGAAATACCTTGGCATCTTCCTAACCAGAGACGTGAAAGACCTTTACAAGGAAAACTACAAAACACTGCTCAAAGAAATCAAAGTTGACACAAACAAGTGGAAAAATGTCCCGTGCTCATGGATCGGAAGAATCAACATTGTGAAGATGTCCATCTTACCTAAGGCAATCTACAAATTCAATGCAATACCCATCAAATTACCAGCAACATTCTTCTCAGACCTAGAAAAAACAACACAGTAATTCATATGGAAACACAAACGTCCAAGAATAGCCAGAACAATCCTCAGCAAAAAAAAACAAAGCAGGTGTATCACATTATCAGACTTCAAACTTTACTATAAAGCTACAATCATCAAAACAGCTTGGTATCGGTATAGGAACAGGCATATAGATCAATGGAATAGAATTGAGATTTCAGAAGCAAAACCTCAATTTCTCAACCAACTCATCTTCGATAAAGACTCCACCACCTACCACTGGGGAGAGGAGAACTTATTCAGTAAATGGTGCTGGGAAAGCTGGCTGACCACATGCAGAAGATTGAAACAGGATCCCTATCTATCCCCATGCACAAAGGTTAACTCCAAATGGATCAGAGACCTAAATGTAAAACCTCAAACCATAAGAACCTGAGAAAATGAAGGAAATATCCTCATGGAAATCAGAAATGGCATTCAATTCCTGAACAGACCCGAAACCCACAGGTCATAAGAGAGAAGATAGACAAGTGGGACCTTATTAAACTGACAAGCTTCTGCAAAGCCAAAGAAACCATCAAGAGAGCAGGGAGGTCAGCCTACAGACTGGAAAAAAGTATTTGCCAACACCAGGTCTGACAAAGGCTTAACATTCTGGATCTACAAGGAACTCAAATGTGCTGAAAAGAAAAAAACAAACAACCCCATTATAAAATGGGCAAAAGATACGAACAGACACTTCACAAAGGAAGACATCCGAGCAGCCAACAGACACATGAAGAAACGTTCAACCTCACTAATCCTCAGGGAGATGCAAATCAAAACCACACTGAGATACCACCTAACTCCAGTCAGAATAGCCATTATTAACAACTCAAAAAATAACAGCTGCTGGAGAGGGTGTGGTGAAAAGGGAGCACTTCTACACTGTTGGTGGGAGTGTAAACTAGTGCAACCTCTGTGGAAATCAGTGTGGTGATTCCTAAAAGCTCTAAATATCAACCTCCCATATGACCCCGCAATCCCCCTACTGGGAATATATCCTGAAGAACTCAAATCACTCTGTAAAAAAGATGCCTGCACACGTATGTTTATTGCAGCATTGTTCACAATAGCAAGAACCTGGAACCAACCATGCTGCCCATCAAAAGAGGACTGGATTTAAAAAATGTGGTACATATACACGATGGAATACTACGCAGCCGTAAAAAAGAACAAAATCATGAATTTCACAGCAACCTGGATGGAACTAGAGTCTATAATACTGAGTGACCTCTTACAGAAACAAAGATTCGAGTATCACACGTTCTCACTCATATAATGGACCTTGAACATCCAATGTAATACTATAAGAAAATGACTGATGGTACTGGGAAACTATGGGGGGCAGAGGGAGATGGGATTAACAGTAGCAAATATGTGTCTGGGGATGGGGAAACATCTCTTATCAACAGGGTGCCTGAATGAAACATAATTGTATACCTAACCCTTAACTGTACCCCACAACATCATAATAAAAAATATTGATTAAAAAAAAGGATAGGAAGGATTTTGTCATTGTTTTCAGCCAGTGAATCTTAAAAGGAGCATGTTCACTTAAATCTAATGCTTTACACAATCTTTAAAATTATAAAGAAAATTCAAGCTTCATTTTACTCAGACTAACCTTTTGATATATGTAGGACTGAGTTTAGCATACTTCATAAACTGAATTTTTTTTTTTTGTTACCATAATGTTGTGTCACACGTTACATAAAGTTAATAAAGAACTTAACATACATTGCATCATGTCCTGTTTTGGGGGTAGACTGGGCCCTATGATAAAAAACAAAAATATAGCTTCTAGATCACATGTTCATGTAGGTATGAGACTGTGTAAAACACATATATAAGTTTGTGTCTGAACTATTTTTTCTGCTTCAAAAAAAAGTCTATACTGAGTGCCGTCTGATTGCAAGGTAAAAATATCACAGAGCCATATGAGCAAAAGTGAGCTGGATTACCAGGTGGTTCTATGGTAACCAGAGAAGCAGACTTTAAAGGTTGATGATGTTTTAAAGAAATAAGAGGGAGAATTCGAGGTGAGAAAGGCATAACTGGAATAGTAGGTACAACTAGGAGAAAAGAGGTGGGTGAGTTAGGCAAAATAAAGCAGTATCATCACCAAGTCCATAGTTCCAAAGTTTATATTTTAATCCAATAAGCAGTAGGAAACAAACAAGGTCTCAGGAATAAAATGAAGTCAAATTGGCTAGCTATATGAATAATTAGGCTGTAGTTTGTATAGCTTTAAGAATCAAATATTGGGGGTGAGGCGCCGAGACAGTTTGGTGGTGAGTCCGGACCCGGCGCCACTCAAAGTCTTGGAATCGGGGAGACGCCAGAACCAGCGGAGGGACCGGGATTCCGGGGCAGTCGCCGCTGCCGCTGTCGCTGCCGCTGCCGCTGCTGCTGCTGCCACCGCGTATGCCACCGCTGCTGCTGAAAGACGCGGCTCTAAGAGGCCTTGTAGGTCTAAGTGCGGCCCGCGGAGCCATACGTGTTGCTACCATGAATAAAGCGAGAGCCCTCTCCACAGTCACTTACTCATTAAAATGCAGGAGATTTCGTTGGCCAACCTGGAAACTAACAAGCTGGAGGCCGTCGTGCAGATTTAAGTAGACCTGATAAAGGCTTCTTGTTTGGGATTCTGCTTTGAGGTGCACCGGGCAGTCAAGTGCGGCTACT
Organism: Cephalopachus bancanus; assembly: GCA_027257055.1. Lineage (NCBI taxonomy): Eukaryota > Metazoa > Chordata > Mammalia > Primates > Tarsiidae > Cephalopachus > Cephalopachus bancanus. The sequence goes on along the minus strand of JAPVLO010001425.1, from coordinate 227,608 downwards.
TCTACCTGGAGCTCGCAGAGACTGGGAGCCTGAAGGATTTTGGCATTCAACCTGTGGAAGACAAAGGCGCGCGCAGCCTCCCGCTCTGCTCCCTTTCCGTAGAACCTGAGAATGGGCCCCATCAGCAGCTGCAGCGCTCACCTCCGGAATTCCAGTAGCTGCAACATGAGAGCGTCTGAGAGTGACCAGGACAATGACATATACAGGTCCTGTGGCTTGGAGGAGTAAGCTAAGTAGGAAAAGAAAAAAAAATCCGACAAAAGTTCAAATTCCCCTTGAAGATCCTAGCATTTAAAAAACCCACTTGGAGAATTAAGGAATTCCTTTTCTTAGTGTATTTCCTGAGGTCAGCTCTGCAGTCAGAGGCAGGAGGAGGTGCACAGCCTGTGCGCAGTGCAATGTGTGTATATATCTAAACACACGAGTATGTGCCCAAGGTCCTGTAGTGCCCCTGTTTCGCAGGTGAGCTGTGTATGCCTGGCATGGAAAATTTTCAGTTACTGTTCCTGATGTCAGGGACTTCCTGGACGTTGTGGACATTACTAAGTTGATCAGAGCCATAATCAGTGGCCTAAGTGGGTCTGCTCTTCTGATCTCTGAGCCTCTGATTTGGGCTTCTTTGAAATAAATGAAAAAGTCAGATGTGAGATCTATATGCTAACAATTTCAATTTGAGAAAACCAAGAAAAAGAATTCCCAACCAGAATTGGTAGGGAAACTCTGTAGCCTTGAGTCCAACAAGAAGAAAAAATAAAAACCACCGGTTTCTCAAAGGTCCAGCCTTTACAGTGATGCCAACCAGTTTGAGGACTAGGCCTATCCTTTGACTAAGTAGAGCCCTCTCTTGCCTTTGCATCTGATGGCATAGGCTTGCAAATGTACAATGTTGTTGTTCAAGCAGGCTGAGGATTCAGTTTTGATCCCCTGGAGAAGTAGCAGGGACCTCTGCAACTATGCACAATTTCTCAAACTGCAAGACTCATACCTGGATGTATTATTCTGTGGATATAAGTTTGTTGGGCAGTTATTTTCTGAATTACTGGTAACCTAACCAGTCCATGGGTGTGACTTGGTCATTATGCCAGGTCATTATCTGCCGCCCGCTCCAGGGGTAGGCCTGAACTATAGAAGAGAATCATGACTGTGTAAGAGGCTGTGGTTTGAAAACTGAGCCTAGAGGGGACCTCTTCCAGCTGCCCTCAGTAATGTGAATGGGTTAGTGCTAGGAGCCAAGGAGCAGGACTGAGCCATCTCTCATCTGACTGTGTGCAGAAATAATCCTGTCAAATGCCCCTGTTTCTTTGGTTGGGCAATCAAAGCTCTGCTATGGTGAACATCCAGACCATCACCACATTCTCTTCCCATCACAAATGACAGTCCATTCCACTAGGTTCCCTTTGGATCTTTTTGACAAAAGCTGTCCTTTTATTGTTTGGAGTCAGAGAAGGACCTCCAGAATTTCCTGGCTTCAGGAAATGGGATAGGGGAAAATGGGAAGGGACAGCCACATATCAAAACTACTCTTTACTCCCTGAGCAAGGGTTTGTGAAGCATAGAGGGGTGGGAGTCCCACAGTGAATGAAAATGGTGCTGCTTTATTTGAAATGTTTTCTTACCTCATTCTCTCCCCTAGAAAGGGGTCCAGCCTCATCTGTCTGGCTTGGCCCCAAGTTCCTCTAGTCCCCTGCTCCACCGCCTATCTGGTGCAGCTCATGACCCCAGGTGCTGCTTGCCACTCCAACTTCCACATTGACCAGTTTTAATTCATCTCTCTTAGTGCTCATGCTTCTGAAGCCTGCCCAGTTTTTTTTTTCCCTTGACTTCCTTCAAGTATTTTGTTTTTCTTTTCCTATTTTTGTAGAAGACTTGAGAATCTTTATTGTGACTTTCTCTGTTGGGATTGGAATTGGACGAAAACATAATTTTTTGTATTTAAAAGGCAGTGTCATACCTAAGCATTTCTCCTGTATAGGACTGCCTTGCTAGTGTGCTTTCCCTGCTGTGTCTTACTTCATGAGGAATTATATCTTCTTGCCTCCACTCAGATACTGCCTCTTAGGACCTAAGCAGAAGAGCAGTAAAAGCAGACATACATAGAGATGGAGTTGGTCCAGCTCTATCCATTCTTTAACCCTTGCTGTACAATTACTCTTCCATTTCCCAGAAGAAACTATTTGGACTGTATGGGTTGACTTCAGCTATGTACTATAGAGGGTTAAGAATACCATAGAGTTTGGGCCTTGAGACTGTCATTAGTGATTTATCTTCCTAGGTTTGTCTTGATTAGGGTCTGGGTCTAGTTACAGATTGGTCTTCAACTGAAGAATTGTAATAACTTTTTTTTTAAAAGTCAAATCTTTGCAGGAGCTAGAATAATGTTAGGTTATCTCTGCCCTTGACTTTTCATAGACATCTAAGAGGATATAGAAGGAAAGGAGGGTCTAAGTGAGACTGTGACCTACTTCCTGACAATGTCTTGGAAGTTGGATGAAGGTAAGGGAGAAGAGCCATGGTCTAATCATTCTTTTAGCTAGGGAATGCAGATCATGACATTACTGTTTTCTTTCTGGCCTTTTCGCTTGATTAGAGGAGGAAGTGGGACATAGTTGAATAATGATTTGTTCACATTACCTCCCAACTTGTGTGTGTGTGTGTGTGTGTGTGTGTGTGTGTGTGTGTGTGTGTGTCCCTCTATCAATAGGGCAGTAACACCCTCCTGCCCTCAGTGAATGTAGGTGGGCTTGGTCCAACAGGTGCCCTGAGGGTACAGACTTTTTTGGGGAGAAAATGCTCCCTACCTTGTAGTTGACAGTGTTTAGGAACTCTCCCTTTCCCTACCTACCTTTCCTCTAACAACAGAATCCTATTCTCTCCTCTTCAATTAAGTGTATTGATCACCTTGTAATCCTATTATGTATCTGAGTGTGTGTGTGTGTGTGTGTGTGTGTGCGTGTGTGTGTGTGTGTGTGTGTGTGTGTGTTACGGAGAAAAGGGGTTCTTTAAAATTTTATGTGGTTTGTGGCTTTTTCTTTCATTCATTCCCACCACCACCGCATGCCCAGGGACCACTACCTGGCATTATCGCATGCTGGGATCAGTGGGGGAGGGTTGTGAAGCTCATCACTGTCCTTTGTTTTGGAGATAATTATTTTTGTATAAATAGTCCATCCTATACAGATTACTGACTAACTGTGTATTCCCCCTTGTCCCTATGGCTGCTGGTGTAAATAAATTGCATCTCCTCATTGGTAAACAGTAAGAATAAACAAAATTTTTAAAAATAAAAAAAAAGAATCAAACATTTATAAACCCACCAAATATGTTTTGTTTTTGCAAGCCCACAGCTCATACTAAATAGATAATGATATAGCACACTTCACTACTAGCCTCAATTAAAAAACCAAATGACTGAGGTATCTTAATGTTTATCAAATGAATATTGAACCTGAGCTTTTCTTTGTTTTCAAAAGATTTTTTTTTCTAAGCCTATCACTGCATTACTTTGGACAGCCTATAGAAGAAAAAGAAAAAGAATCACTGTTCTGAGTGGTATGGCCAAGACAAGTAATCTGGGTAAATTTTTTGGTGCCAGATCACTAAGTTTCAAAAATGGATTTTGCTTCTCTCTTTTCTGACCAATCATGGTCCCTTAAGTAAGGCAAATATCTACTTGCTTTCATGCACATTCTTATCAGAGCACAAGTCTGAGAATGAGTAAAATGTTTCATTGTATAAAAATTCAGTTACATAACAGGCTATAACATCCCCACAATTAGAAACCTCAAATACATTCTGAAATGTGTAATGAAATACATTTTGATATTAACTACCTTTCTTTCTTCTTCTTTTTTTTTTTTTTTAGCTACCTTTCTTAATGAAGACTTAGAAGCTGATAACAACTTCCCCAGGATTCAAAATTATGAAAGGCAGAGTTCATTTCACACAATGGAAAGCTTTCAAACAAATGTCTTAGCTCATTTTACTTTGCCTGTGCTGAAGGCATTGTCCTTCAGAAATGAGTATCAGCAGATGTGATTTTAGAACAATGGAGAAAGATCTGGGTTCCTTTTCCTCAAGTGCCTTTTCAAGACACAAGATCTTTAGGTAAAGATCTGTCATTAAGACTGCTTGACTATTATGCTATTGTCAAGGATAGAGTAAAATGAGCAAAGTAATAAAATCCATCAGCTAAAAAGGTGATATACCACCATTTGCTTTTCTATTGCTCTAGGTCCTTTCATTTAACAAATATTTATTGAGTTGCCTATTCTGAACAAAACTGGCACTCAATAAACAAGACAGGGTTCAAACCTCTTAGTATCTTAGAAGAGTCAATGAAAATATATAATTGTGTTAAATGCAAAAAGGAAAAGTAGAAAAGGATATTTATTTCATTTGCCTGTTTATTGTCCATTCCTCTTAACCATACTGTAAGTTCCAAAAGCAGGGATTTTGTCTTGCATCATCCTTACCTATAACATAATATCCTTACTTAGAACATAATAGTCCCTCAGTACTTGTTTGCTGAATGATAAAATGAATAAACAATCAAGCTATCTGTTGAGTAGAGGGAGCCATTTCATAGTGCTTGGACTGAAGTACAAGATCTTGGGACAAAGAATTGCCTCTACATCAATGAAATTTCTAAGGCAGGTTCCACGTAAAATCAAGAAATATGACTAAGGTAAATGCTTGAAATAAAACAAGAAGTCATTCTAATTCTTTTGGAGATCCCAGCCCTATCCTGTTTTATTTTGGAAGCCATGCGTAGGCTGGAAAAAAACTGTCTGCCTTTGTTTCTGTGATTAAAATGCTAGTAACCATTTCATGTTCTTTTTTTTTCTGCCTTCCAATGCTCATTTATTTTTTAAATATCTATCCATGTGTGTTCCACACGGCTGTGCTGAACTACAAAAGTGTGAACTCAATCTGAATACTGCCAGAAGTTCTCTATTGTAATGTTTGTTTTTAATTTTAGCCTGAGAAATGCAGTTACTGCTAATTTTATGACTAGAAAATGAAATTTCTTAAATAAATTTTTAAATAAACATTAATTTTCACTAAAGAAAGAAAACACAAAAGCAAGTCATAGAATAGGAAATTTACCAAAGATTCCATTAATATGGTGGTATCCCTTTGAATACTGGATAGTATGATGTAATAGTAATACTAGGAGGGTTTCTGGGATGGAAGGGCATTTGGTATCTATTATCTAATTTCGGGATCTGTCCTTAACCTTTTATCTTAATTAGTCACTTCTTCAAATCATAAGAATTCTTCCTGTGCCTGGTGAGTTCCAACTCTACATTTTGATTACACATTCACCAAAGATATTACTTAGTTTGATTTTCCAGGGCAGCATCTCTTATGTATATCCATACCAAAAAGGGAAAGGAATGGTAATCTCTGGAAATCTTGCTAGTTATATCTCTCATCACCGTAACTAAATGACATGAAGATTTATACAATGATTAATCTAATGCAATAGTTTTTAATCTGGTCTGCACATTGAAATCAGATGGGGAACCTTGCAAAATACTGATGTCTGAGACCTACTCCTAAAGTCTTCAATTTATTTTGTCTGGGGTAATATCTGAACACTGGGACTTTTAAAAGTTCTCCAGATGATTCTAAAGTGTAGCCAAGATTGAGAGACACCGCTTTATATCTTTTATTAACTTGACATCATTTATCAGACTTGACAGTAGTAACCACTTGGAACCATAAATTTGAGAACCTACCCTGAAGTGATTGGACGCATACCAACACCCTTAAAGCTCCTTCAACCAGCAGCAGCATGGACATGTGCTTCAAGATATCATGAGAAGTACATGTTTCTTCCTAGTACCTGCAAGAAATAAAGTGTTTATCAAGCCTTTGGAAAAATAAAGTACTCTTGAAAATGCCATTATTTTACATTTTAGTGATGTATAGCTCTCATTTTGAGAGATTATAGCAATTAAATGGAGACAGCCAAGTGGAAGTATTATTAACTGTAAGACTTTAAGAAGATTTTCCTTGCAATGGCTTCCACAGTGGAGATGAGCAGCAACTCTATTTGTTCCCCACACTTCTCCCTACCCACCTACTATTATGTGATTTGTGTATATTGAAAAAGCAGCATCTACTGTTGGACAGTTTATACCTCCTAACATGGCTCAGCATCAGTTCACTTCCTTTGAGCCACTTTTGCAACAGATAGCCAGAACTTTAGGTCTGTCTGTTTATGTCTCATCCTCATTAGTGCCAGCCAGGATCAGCCTTCCAAAGTAGAATAGTAATTAATGTAATGTCACCACTCTTCAACTAGATGATAGCAATAACCAAGCCAATCAAGCAAGTGCAAGTGGTGGTGATCCCTGCAACACCGGGAACGCTGGCGATTTCTTTTAAATCTGTCTTGATTGTTTATTTCCACCTGCCTTTTCTGTCCCACCTGCCTGGTCCCTCCACCACAGTTTTAACTGTTGCTACACCACCTGAGTTGCTTCATGCCCTGTGAGAGTGGAGGGCTGATTTCACTATGAGCTCATCAAGGACATTTCTCCATCTCAGCCAGCACACCCTCTGGGAATGCTTGAATTTACCAACCTCATAGTCATGAGATTGACTATCATAGTTTACTAGAATAGTTAGTTATTAGGAGAAAAGAAAGTGCTCTCAAAAATTGCTCGAGGCCATGAGAACATGCCCTATGAAACAAGCTAAAGGAACTGGGAATATATATTGTAGAGAAAAGACTGGGGGAGGAAGTGTTAAAGGAAGGAAGTATCTTTGCTAACAGTCTAAATCTTGGAAGCTATGCCAAATGGTGCCTAACTTAGCATCCACTAAAACTTTAATGGGTTCAAGTCACCACAAGAAAGATATTCTATACTGGGATTTCTTTTCTGATCACAGAATTGGAAGTGAACTCTCTCCTTTTACCTCTGAACTATTTAGTATATTTTACATGGCACTAATTATATGTGGTCTAGAAGTCTACTTAGTTGTTACATGTCTATGTTCCACTCTGGATTCCTGAAAATAGGAATTTTTTTTTTTTTTGAGTTGGAGTCTCACTCTGTCACGCAGACTGGAGTGCAGTGGCTGCTCCCGGCCACCGCAGCCTCGACCCGCTGGGCTCTGGTGATCCTTCCGCCTCAGGCTTCCAAGTAACTGGAATTACAGGCATACATTACCACGCCCGGTTGATTTTTTTTTTTTAATTGTAGAGATGAGGTCTCGCTGCCCAGGCGGGACTCGAACCCGCGGGCTCAGGCAATCCACTCACCTCAGCCTCCCAAAGGCGCGGGATTACAGGCTGAGCCACCGAGCCCAGCTAGGAATGTTTTATACTAACTTTGTTTTACTGGTGCCAGCTCAGGATCAGGTACACAACAACTGAATGAATGAAAACATGAACAAAAATACACTCCATAACAGTGAGCAGTTTTAGAAACTGGAAAGGTTTTCAAAAAAAATAGATTCGTATTTCTAGGAATATATAACCTCTAAACTTTAAAAGGCAGATTTGATTCCTGTATGAAGACTACAAAGGAATAAAATAAACTGCAAGATCTTACAATATTCATTCATTCATCCCCATTTAATAAATATTTATTGCGCTCTCAAGGTTTCAAGTATTGTTCTAGGCAATTGTGATATATAAGTAAAATAAATACACAAAATTCCTCTAACTTTTCCCTATTACATCAGTGATGCAGCAAATATTTTTGTTTGTTTTTCATTGTACACTTGTGTAAATATTCTGTTGATTAACATCCTAAAACTTCATTTACTCCATAAATTTTTTATCTTTGTTGGGAGCCAGCCGTGGAGGCCTACCTGAGCATTAGGGATCCAGGCATGCTGTGGACCTTGAGACCACCAGGCTGGTTCAGGAGCTGAAGGCCCATTCCCTCCTCCTTTCTTTGTTGTTTAGCATTACCCACTGGCAGGGATTTTGATGATCTAAGCATGAAGTTCTGAGAATATGACAGGCATGGCTGACTCTAGGGATCCAATGTTCCCGTTTCTCACAGACTGCGGTTTCGGCTTTAAACTTAACACAGTTCAAACTCAGATCACATTTGGGAGCCTTATACATGATACAAGCTTCTTTATAAGATTTTAAAATATATTTGTAGAATTAGTATATACATTTAGAGAGTTGCTTCCAGCTTTAGATGATTATCTAGGGTTACCAGAAATGGCCTAGCACGAACTTTGGGCTGGACCACATTCTTTAGGAACTGGTTTAAGCCATAATTAAGAGTTGTTTATAGTACAGGTAAAATTAGCACAGATAAGAAAGATATTAGGATTTTAGTCAGTTATATTGCTTTTGAGGAATATAAACCAAGCATGAGGAACAGTGAGATAACTTTGGGATTGTCCTTCCTCATGCTTGGGAAAACGCCTGGTGGGTGAGTGACGCCCCCCACCTACCTGACTTTGTGTTCACGTAAAAGTCTTGTGATTTGATTGGGATTGTCCTTCCTCATGCCTAAGGAAACACCTGGTGGGTGGGGGATGCGCCTCACCCACCTGGCCTTGTGCTCATGTGAAAGTCTTGTGATTTAACATGTGAAAGTTTGGGATAAAAGACTCACGCCTGGTCCCAATAAACGGCTTCTGCTCATTTCACTGAACAGTTGTCCACTTTCTTTCTCTTTCTTCCTCTTTATATCTATGCCTCCATCTTGCTTTCTTTTAATATCTATCCCTACTACAGAATCGGCTTCTGCACTAGACAGAGTCCAGTCTCTTTCTTCCCTTCCATTTCTCCAGAATATTCGCTGACGCTGCCCCACCTTCCAGGGATCCTCTAAATCTCTTTTGGGGGGCTGGCCCCCCCATAATTTCGATAAATATTGCCAGATTATTTTCAAATTGGTGGCACCAGCCTACACTCTGATCATCCATGTGGCAAAGTGTCTCTTTTCCTGCTCCATTACCATCAATGGACAATATCAACTGTGTTCATCTTTTAGCTATTAAAAGTTAAGTTTATCATATATCCATGAGTTTACTTGTCAAATGTATTACTTTTTTGCTCAAATAATATCTACCAGTCCATCATCTGTTTTAACCTAGTTGGATTTATGGCTTATGTACAGTTTCATTTTCTGCCTTACTACTTAACATTATATTATAAACTTTTCCCAGGCCATTAAAAATCTTCCAAAACTATAATAAATTTTATCAGCTTTATTGATATATAATTTATAGACCATAAAGTTTACCTATCTAAAGCGTACAATTCAACAGTCTTTAGTATATTCACAGAGCTTTGCATCCATCACCATAATCAATGTTAGAATATTTTCACTACTCCCCAAAAAAAACCTTGTATCCATTAGCAGTCAGTCTCCGTTTTCTCCCCTATCTCCCAGTCCTAAGCAGCAACTAACCTACTTTCTGACCTTATAGTAATTTGCTTATCTTTTGAAAAACTTTTAATGCTGACTTATTTGTTTTCACCTGCCAATATGAGCACAGATACCTTCTTGAAATCCTCCCTATGGTATGTACTCAGGGAATGTAAACTTATGCTTAATACAACAGAAATGTTATTACATGATTTGCAATGGCATGGATTTGGGTATAGCATAGGTCATATCCTGTCCTAAGGCAAAATAGCTGCTCACATTTGAGGTCTGTGGTCTAGCAAATTGGTCAAGGTTAGAAGTGCTGAAGAAAAGGTCATTCATCCACACAAAAGTTGTTCTACTTCATTCTGAAATTCAGCTTGAAATAACACTCAGGGGTTCAGACAAGATGACAACTGGACAGGTAGGACTGTGAGAGTCTCTGCAAAACCAAGTGTCCATAAAGACTCTGCACGAGTAGGCATGTGCTGGTGGGAGAGTGGAGGTCCGTCTGAGGAGAGACTCATGTTCATGCACCTGGGGCCCCCCTCTGAAGGTGACTGCAAGCCCCCACAACCCTGAGATTTGAGCCATGGGTGCACAAGATCATCTGCTCTTCATGGGACTTTCCTGAGAAGAGCCTGCTGAATCCAACTGATTCCCATTGCCTTGTGCCTGGACCAAAACATCACCTATTATAGCAAATCAACTGGAACCCTGGATCCAATCAGTGGAGAGAGAAGATCAGGGAAAGCCAGAGAGGAGCCCCATGCCCGGTGAAGAAGTACCTACCACAGCCATTTTCTCTGTCCCAGGACCAGGCAGAGACTTGCATTGCCCCGCCCAGCTTCATCCAGCTCTGCCCAGCCTCCAACCTGGGACCTAAGATAATCTCATCAAATTGGGAGACACAGAAGTCCCTCCCTCACATTAGATCAGGCACAGACAGGTCAGATCTGAGTGGCAGACTTGAAAGACCACAAGCCAGGTGAGTCCAGATCTGATTCACCCTCCTTCTACAGTAGGCCTGGGGCATCTGACCCAAACTGTGAGCAACCCTATCAGCCTGTACTGAGAGCTAGAGATCAGAGCTGAAAGGATGTTGGACTTATAGGAATGACCTCGGAGTGAGTTTGGTTCCTTGTTTTTATTTTTTTTTTATTTTTTGTCTGTTTGTTTTGCTCATTTTTGCTTTAGTTTTTTTCCCTCACTTTCTGTTTTTGATAACGTTTTCATACTTGCTTTGTTTCTGTTATTTTACTGATTTTTTTTCTTTAGACTTCCTGTTTATGTATGGGAAGAGTACAGTAATAGGGAGGTCATTGTTGGTTTGCATGTTTGTATGATTGTATGTTTTAATTTTCTTTTTTTTATTCTTTTGTGTCTTTGTGTCTCTTTTCATTTGTTAGTTGGTATGTCTGTCTGTTTTCCCTCTTACTCATCTCTCTCTCCACCTTCCTATTTCTTCCCCTTTCTTTTTCAATTATTTTCCTTTTTCTTACCTCATTTTGATTTCAGGGAGCAAACCTGTACCCCCACTGCATGAACAGATTTTAAGGCAGTGGGAAGTGGGTTCCAGGGTGCCAATACAACTGTCAGTGGATATTGGGATCTGCAGATAGATTTTGAACCACAGCTCCCCCCTCAATTAAATCTCAAAACTGCAAAAAGTATAGTTCTTAACCTACAGTCCAGCTTCAGAATTGTGCAAAACCAGAGGATCCATATAAGGAAGAATAGGATTTAGAGTAAACAGAAATAAAAGCAATGCCACCATCCCTGAACAACCAAATTAAAGAAGAGGGAGGGAGAAGTGTGGGGGGGAGGGAATTTACACAAATGAAGAAAAACCAAAGGAAGAATATGAGTCTCACACAGACCCTTGGGAGGTCAGACACTGAGAAAACAGACTTTGGAGTGCAAATAATGAAAAGCCCCCATAATGACTGGTCTCAAACTACAAACCCAGATATCAAGACATTAATAGAATAAATAGAATTGAGGAGAGACAAGAGGAAAATATCAAGAGGTTAACAACTGAGATAACAGTAGTAAAGAATACTGTGATTGAAATAAATAGCAAACTGATAAGCATGGAAAGCAGAATTTGCCAAACAGAAGAAAGAATCTCGGAGCTTGAGGACCAAAATATAGAACTAACCCAAACTGTCAAAAATATAGAAAAGAAACTTAAAAAGACAAAACAAAATCTTCAAGAGACAAGTCATTATTTCAAGAGGCTGAATTTAAGAGTAATTGAACTTTCTGAGGCAGAAAGAGAGACAGAGACCATGCTGCAACAAACATTCCATGAAATTATCTAAGACAACTTCCCTCATCTCATCAGTTATGCGATCATTCAAACACAAGAGATTCAGAGAACCCCTGCAAGACACCAAATGAGAGATCAACTCCAAGACACATTGTAATTTGCCTAAACAAAGTAGGTATAAAGGAAAAAATCCTAAAGGCAGCAAGAGAAAAATGTCAGACTACCAACCAGAGAAGACCAATTAGAATAGCAGCAGAGGAGACGGGGCAAGATGGTGACAGCATAGGTGAACTGGTGAGATTCTCTGAACGGATGAAGGCTGCATACTGCTGAATAGACAGACTGTAAAGCAGAGGGAAAAGTGAACAAAACCAGAAGACCCTCATAAGGAAGAACAGGTCATTGCAGAAGAGAAATAAAAGCAACCCCACCTTCCCTCAAAAACAGAATTGAAGAGGGGGAGGGAAAGGGGGAGAGGGAGAAAAATCTACAGAAATGAAGAAAAACCAAAAGAAGAGTATGGGTCTCTCCCAGACGCCTGGGAGAGCAGACATTGAGAAAACTGACTTTGGAATGCAAACAATGAAAAGTCCCCAGAATGAAGGGTCTCAAAATGCAAATGTAGATATCAAAACAATAATGGAGAGATTAAAAAGAATTGAGGAGACACAAGAAGAAACTAGGAAGGAGCTGATATCTGAGATAACAGTAATAAAGAATACTGTGAATGAAATAAATAACAAATTGATAAGCATGGAAAGCAGAATTACCCAAGCAGAAGAAAGAATCTCAGAGCTTGAGGACCAAAATATAGAAATAACCCAAACTCTTAAAAACACAGAAAATAAGCTCAAAATGACAGAACAAAACCTTCAAGAGATGAGTGACTACCTCAAGAGGCCTAACCTAAGAATAATCGGACTCCCTGAGGCAGAAAGAGAAACAGAGACCACATTGGAACAAACTTTCCATGAGATCATTCAAGAAAACTTCCCTTATCTAATCAGTGATGCAAAAATTCAAACACAAGAGATTCAGAGAACCCCCACAAGACAACAAATGAGAAGACCAACTCCTAGACACATAATAATTCACCTAAATAAAGTAGGCACAAAAGAAAAAAATCCTAAAGGCAGCAAGAGAAAAAGGCCAGATCACCTACCATGGAAGACCAATCAGAATAGCAGCAGATTTATCTGCAGAAACCCTGCAGGCTAGGAGAGCTTGGAGCCCTAGCTTCAAAGTCCTAAAAGATAAACAATTTAAACCAAGAGTAACCTACCCGGCCAAGCTAAGTTTCATCAGTGAGGGAGAATTAAAATCTTTCCCAGATATCCAATCCCTAAGAACTTATGCTGCCACCAAACCATCTCTACATGAAACACTTAAGAAAGTACTAAACACAGAAGAAAAGGAAAAAAGAACAACATTCTTCACAAGAGTACAGGGAAAAGAATAAAATATACACGAACCAACCCCAAAACCAAAAGAAAGACAAAAAAGAAAAAAGAAAAAACCAAGTGGAAGAACAACAACTCAATAAGAACTCCATGATAGGGACGAACTCTCACATTTCAATAATTAGTCTGAATGTGAATGGACTAAACGCACCACTGAAAAGACATAGAATGACAAAATGGATAAAATATCACCAGGCAACAATATACTGACTTCAAGAGACCCATCTCACTAGAAAGGACATACACAGACTCAAAGTAAGAGGATGTGAAACAAATTTTCAGGCGAATGGAACACAAAAGAAAGAAGGAGTCGCGATCCTAATTTCAGACAAAATACCATTTAAGCTATCAAAAATTAAAAAAGATACAGAGGGCCACTACATAAAGATAAAAGGTTCACTCCATCAACAAGAAATATCTATCCTAAACATATATGCACCCAACATAGTTGCGCCAACATTCATAAAGCAACTTCTAGAAAACTAAAGAAAGACATTGATTCTAACACTATAAAAACTGGGGACTTTAATACACCACTCACAACCCTAGACAGATCATCAGGACAAAAAATAAGCAGGGAGATCCGGAACCTCAATGAGACTCTGGACCAAATGGACTTAATTGATACTTATAGAACACTCCATCCAAAGACCACAGAATACACATTCTACTCATCACCACATGGAACATATTCTAAGATTGACCATAATTGGACACAAATCAAGTATAAGCAAATTTAAAAGGACTGAAATTCTACCATGCACCTTCTCAGACCACAGTGGAAAAAAATAAACATTGACACCAACAAAGTCCCCCCAAAACCCACAAAGACATGGACACTAAACAGCATGATGCTAAATAACTCCTGGGTCAATGATGACATCAAAACAGAGATCAAAAGATACCTGGAAACAAATGAAAATGAAGAAACATCTTACCAAATTCTCTGGGATGCCTTAAAAGCTGTAATAAGAGGGGAATTTATATCCCTACAAACACACATGAGGAAAATGGAAGGAACAGAAATTAACAACCTAATAAGCCACCTAAAGAAGCTGGAAAAGCAAGACCACAAAAACCCTAATTTCAGCAGAAGAATCCAGATCACCAAAATAAAAGCCCAAATCCAGGACATAGAAGACAAAAATATAATTGAAAAAAATCAATGAAACAAAAAGCTGGTTCTTCGAAAGAATAAACAAGATCGATGGTCCCCTAGCTAGACTGACCAAGAAAAAACGAGAAAAAAACCAAATAAGCACAATCAGAAACACAAAAGATGAAGTCACATCTGACCCTGAAGAAATACAAAAGATCATTAGAGACTACTACATACACTTGTATGGAAACAAACTTGAAAACCTTAAGGAAATGGAGGACTTTCTGACATCACATAACCTACCTAAGTTGGAACAAGAAGAAATTGAGACCCTAAATAAACCAATAACAATCAAGGACATCGACTAGGTAATAAGAAAACTTCCTACAAAAAAAAGCCCTGGACCAGATGGCTTTCCAGCAGAATTCTACAAGACATTTAAGGAGGAGCTGATACCAATCCTACTGAAGGTATTCCAGGTGATTGAAAAAGATGGAACGCTCCCCAAATCATTTTACAAAGCCAACATCACATTGATACCCACGCCAGGTAAAGATCCAGCAAAGAAAGAGAACTACAGGCCAGTATCTTTGATGAACATAGATGCTAAAATTCTCAACAAGATCCTAGCAAACCGGATTCAGCAATACATCTCAAAAATCATTCATCATGACCAAGTAGGCTTCATTCCTGGGATGCAAGGCTGGTTCAACATTCGTAAAACCATAAATGTTATTAAATACATCAACAGATGTCAAAACAAAAACCACATGATTATATCATTAGATACAGAAAAAGCTTTTGATAAAATCCAGCACCCCTTCTTGATAAAAACGCTTGAACATCTAGGCATATGGAGAACATACCTCAAAATAGTAAAAGCCATCTATGAGAAACCCACAGCCAGCATACTCCTAAATGGACAAAAATTAGAACCATTTCCCCTGAAAACTGGAACAAGACACCCCTCCTGTTCAACATAGTATTGGAAGTCCTGGCTCGAGCAATCAGAGAAGAGAAGGCAATCAGGGGTATCCAAATAGGAAAAGAGGAGTCAAGTTATCTCTCTTTGCAGACGACATGATTGTATACCTTGAAAACCCAAGAGAATCTGTCAAAAACCTCCTTACACTGATAAAGACCTTTGGCAAAGTCTCAGGACACAAAATAAATGTACAAAAGACAATCGCATTTCTCTACACCAATAATAAACAAACAGAAACCCAAATAAAAAACACAATTCCATTCACAATAGCCGCAAAAAAAATGAAATACCTTGGCATCTTCCTAACCAGAGACATGAAAGACCTTTACAAGGAAAACTACAAAACACTGCTCAAAGAAATCAAAGTTGACACAAACAAGTGGAAAAATGTCCCGTGCTCATGGATCAGAAGAATCAACATTGTGAAGATGTCCATCTTACCTAAGGCAATCTACAAATTCAATGCAATACCCATCAAATTACCAGCAACATTCTTCTCAGACCTAGAAAAAACAATGCAGAAATTCATATGGAAACACAAACGTCCAAGAATACCCAGAACAATCCTCAGCAAAAAAAACAAAGCAGGTGTATCACACTACCAGACTTCAAACTTTACTATAAAGCTACAATCATCAAAACAGCTTGGTGTTGGTATAGGAACAGGCATATAGATCAATGGAATAGAATTGAGATTCCAGAAGCAAACCAACTCATCTTTGACAAAGGCTCCACCACCTACCACTGGAGAGAGGAGAACCTATTCAGTAAATGGTGCTGAGAAAACTGGCTGACCACATGCAGAAGATTGAAACAGGACCCCTATCTATCCCCATGCACAAAGGTTAATTTCAAATGGATCAGAGACCTAAATGTAAAATCTCAAACCATAAGAACCTTAGAAAATGAAGGGAAAACCCTCATGGAAATCGGAACTGGCATCCGATTCCTGAACAAAACCCAAAACCCACAGCTCATAAGAGAGAAAATAGACAAGTGGGACCTTATTAAACTGACAAGCTTCTGCAAAGCCAAAGAAACCATCAAGAGAGCAGGGAGAGAGCCCACAGACTTGGAAAAAGTATTTGCCAACTCCAGGTCCGACAAAGGCTTAACATCCTGGATCTATAAGGAACTCAAGCGTGCTGAAAAGAAAAAAACAAACAACCCCATTATAAAATGGGCAAAAGATATGAACAGACACTTCACAAAGGAAAACATCCGAGCAGCCAACAAACACATGAAGAAATGTTCAACCTCACTAATCATCAGGGAGATGCAAATCAAAACCACACTGAGATACCACCTAACCCCAGTCAGAATGGCAATTATCAACAACTCAAAAAATAACAGCTGCTGGAGAGGGTGTGGTGAAAAGGGAGCACTTCTACACTGTTGGTGGGAGTGTAAACTAGTGCAACCTCTGTGGAAAGCAGTGTGGCAATTCTTAAAAGCTCTAAATACCAACCTCCCATATGACCCCGCAGTCCTCCTACTGGGAATATATCTTGAAGAACACAAATCACTCTATAAAAAAGATCCCTGCACATGCATGTTTATCGCAGCATTGTTCACAATAGCAAGAACCTGGAAACAGCCATGCTGCCCATCAAAAGAGGACTGGATTAAAAAAATGTGGTACATATACACGATGGAATACTACGCAGCCATAAAAAAGAACAAAATCATGAATTTCGCAGCAACCTGGATGGAACTAGAGTCTATAATACTAAGTGACCTCTCACAGAAACAAAGATCCGAGTATCACATGTTCTCACTCATATAATGAACCTTAAACATCCAATGCAATACTATATGAAAATGACTGACAGTACTGGGAAACTATGGTGGGGGGAGGGAGATGGGATTAACAGTAGCAAATATCTGTCTAGGTACGGGGAAACATCCCATATCAACAGGGTGCCTGAATGAAACACAATTGTATACCTAACCCTTAACTGTACCCCACAACTTCACAATAAAAAGAAAGAAAGAAAGAAAGAAAGAAAGAAAGAAAGAAAGAATAGCAGCAGATTTATCTACAGAAACACTCAAGGCTAGGAGAGCTTGGAGCCCAATCTCCAAAGTTCTCAAAGGTAAAAAATTTCAACCAAGAATAACCTTCCCAGCTAAGCTAAGCTTCATCTGTGAGGGAGAATTAAAATCTCTCCCAGACATTCAATCCCTAAGAACTTATGCTGCCTCTAGACCAGGTCTACAAGAAGCACTTAGGAAAGTATTACACAGAAGAAAGGGAAAAAATAACAACAATCTTCCTCCAAGAGACTCATCTCACCAGAAAGGACACTTACAGACTCAAAGTAAGAAGATGGGAAGCAAAATTTTAGGCGAACTGAACACAAAAAAAGCAGCAGTTGCAATTTTAACATCAGACAAAATACCATTTAAGCTATCAAAAATTTTAAAAGATACAAAAGGTAACTATATAATGATAAAAGATTCAATTCACCAACAAGAGATATCCATCCTAAACATATGTGCACCCAACATAGGAACACCAACTTTATATAGCAGCTTCTAGGCAAACTTAAAAAAGATATTGACTCTAACACTATTGTAGCTGGTAAATACCCCACTCACAACCCTAGACAGATCATCAAGATGAAAAATCAGCAAGGAGATCCAGAATCTCATGTGTCTCTTGATCAAATGGACTTAATTGACACCTATAGAACAGTCCACCAAACAACCACAGAATATACATTCTACTCATTACCACATGGAGCATACTCTAAGATCGACCACATCCTTGGCCATAAATAAAGCATAAACAAATTTCATAAGATTGAAATTCTGCCATGCACCTTCTCAGACCACAGTGGAATAAAAATAAATATCAACACCAACAAAGTTCCCTCAAAACCCACAAAGACATGGCCACTAAACAGCATGATGCTAAGCAACTCCTGGGTCAACATAGAAATCAAAACAGAGATTAAAAGATATCTGGAAACAAATGAAAACGAAGAAACATCTTACCAAAATCTCTAGGATGCCATGAAAGCAGTAGTAAGAGGGAATTCATATCTCTACAAACACACATGAAGAAAATGTAAAGATCACAAGTTAACAGCATAACAAGGCACCTGAGGAAGCTGAAAAAGCAAGACCACCAAAGTCCTAACTTCATCAGAAGAATCCAGATCACCAAGATAAAAACCCAACTCTGGGACATAGAAGATAAAAAAAGTAATACAAAAAAACTATGAACCAAAAAGCTGGTTCTTTGAAAAGGAAAACAAGATTGATGGTCCCCTAGCTAGACTGTCAAAGAAAAAGAGAGAAAAAGCCAAATAAATACAATCAGGAGCACAAAAGATTAAGTCACAACTGATCCTGAAGAAATGCAAAAGAGAATCAGAGAGTACATGTACACTTGTATGGATACAAACTTGAAAACCTAAAGGAAATGGAGGGCTTTCTGACATCACACAAACTCCCCACGTTGATACAAGAAGAAATCAAGACCCTAAATAGACCAATAACAATCCAGGAAATTGACTATGTCATAAGAAAATATCTTACTTATCCCCATACACTAAAATCAACTCTAAATGGATCTGACACCTAAACATAAAACCTCAATCTATAAGAACCTTAGAAAATGCAGGAGAAGTTCTTATGGAAATTAGATCTGGCAACCAATTCCGGATCAAAACCCCAAATGCCCATCCCATAAGAGATAAGATAGACAAGTGGGACCTCATCAAACTGACAAGCTTCTGCAAAGCCAAAGAAACCATCAAGAGATAAGGGAGACAGCCCACAGACTGGGAAAAAATATTTGCCAACTCTATGTCTGACAAAGGCCTAACATCTAGGATCTATAAGGAACTCAAACATGCTGAAAAGAAAAAAACAAACAGTCATTACAAAGTGGGCAAAAGGTATGAATAGACACTTCTCAAAAGAAGACATACAAGCAGCCAACAGATACATGAAAAAATGTTCAACCTCACTAGTCATCAAAGAAATGCAAACTAAAACTACACTGAGATACCACCTAACTCCAGTCAGGATGGCCATCACCAATAAGTCAAAAAACAACAGATGCTGGAGAGGATGTGGCAAAAAGGTAGCATTTCTACACTGTTGGTGGGAGTGTAAACTAGCACAACCTCTGTGGAAAACAGTGTGGTGATTCCTAAAAGTTCTAAAAATCGACCTTCCATATAACCCCACAATTTCCCTACTGGGGATATACCCAGAAGAACTCAACTCACTCTGTAAAAAAGATACCTGTACACATATGTTTATTGCAGCATTGTGCACATTAGCAAGATCCTGGAACCAACTATGCTGCCCATCAAAAGACGACTGGATAAAAAAACGCGATACATATACACAATGGAATATTTCACAGCCATACAGAAGAACAAAATCATGAACTTCGCAGCAACCTGGATGGAGTTAGAGATCTTCCACAGAAACAAAGAATGGAGTATTACCTGTTCTCACTCCTAAGTGGACCTTGAACAACTATCATAATACTATAAGAAAAGTATTGACAGTAGCGGCAAACTGTTGGGGCTGGGGTGGGGAGGTGTGATTCGCAGTAGTGGGAATCTGCCTGGGGAAGGGGGGGGGCACACCTCATCAACAAGGGTACCTGCACAATGAATATTTGTATACCTAACCCTGAATTATATCCCACACTTTAAAATTAAAAAGTTAAAAGTTAAAAAAATATGGAGGACAGCAAGTGCAAAGACCCTGAGGTGGAAGCATCCCTAGCATGTTCAAAGAGATATGGTTATTTTCCCCTAATTTTCCCTGTAAAAGACTTACCCCATCCTTTAAATGCATTTCAGATGTTACCACCTCCTCCTCAAATCTTTTCCTTGTCTGTGGAAACTAAATTCTTCATTCCCCTGTGGTTTTATAGTACTTGAAACTCCTAAGATAGCACCTGTTACATTCAGTTTGGTTAACCTAACAGTCACTAAGTACCAGGCACATACCAGACTCTTCACTATGCCTAGAATTGGAGAGATGAAACTCATAGTTCAAAAGTCAGAGGGGGAGGACCCAAGATAGCCACTGTAGAACAGCAGACCAATGTCTCTCTCGCCGAGCAAGGCAGAGAGTAGAGACCAGCTGCCGATAGACTTTGACTCCCCGAACACTTGTATAAGGGTGAAGAACCCTGCACCCAGCAAATATCTCTTTGAATACCCAGAGACCAGAAAGCGATGGCAGACATGAGAATCCCTTGAGCACATTCTGAGCTCTGTTCATGGCCTTATTTTTCCCCAGGCCAACCATATCTACAACATGAGTAGTATCTGTGCTTTCCACTTAGCCATGATTTACTCTGACACATAACTACGTCCTAGTCACTCTTCTTTCCCCATTCTGGCATCCACCTCTTCTACTCTGATTTCATTGCCACTGTGCTTCATTACTTAGTTGTTGCAAAAGCATCCAGACTGGTTTTGCTTCAACCCTTGTCTTTCTTCTCTCTATAGTCTACAATAGAGAAGCCAGAGCAATCCTTTTAAAATACAGATAAAAGCGTGCCAATCACCTACTCAGATCTCTCAGATCATTCATTATCTCAGAGTAAAAGTTAACATTTTTTAAATGACTTAGCAGATCATAAATAATATACTCTTCCTCACTCATTCCCTTTCCCATCTTATGTCCTACCAATTTTCCCCTTCACACTCTCTGTTCTAACCGTATCTCTTTGAACATGCTAGGCATGCTTCCACCTCAGGGTCTTTGCACTTGCAGTCCTCCATATTTAGAATTCTCTTTCCCCAGCTATCTGACAAGCTTGCTCCCTTACTTCATTCAGGTCTCTCTTCAAACATCTCTTCCTCAGAGAGTGCATGCCACCTCAATGCTCTCTGTATTAGTATTGTATCACTGTCATAACAGATTAGCACAAATTTAGTGGCTTAAAACAACACAAATATACCATCCTGCATTTCTTAAAATCAGAAGTCTGCCACGTATCTTATTGAACTAAAATGAACATATTAGTATGATTACATAACTTTCGGGAGAGTCTAAGGTAAAATCTTTTCCCTTGCCCTTCCCAACTTCTAAATGCCCACCCCATTTATTGGCACATGTTCCCCTTCCTCTATTTTCAAAGCCAGCAATGATGCACCTATCTGGTTTTTTTTCTTCTATAGTTACATTTCTCTCTAACTGACTTTTCTGCCTCTGCCTTCCATTTGTAAGGACCTTTGTGATTACCTTACCTGAATAATTAAAGATAATCTCCCTATGTTAAAGTTGGTTGATCTGCCACCTTAATTTTATCTGAAAATGTAATTCCTCCTTGCCATACAACCTAACATATTCACAGATTCTGGAAATTAGCACGAGGACACATTCAGGTGTCCAGTATTCTGCCTACTATACTCTGTCCCATAGCACTACTTTATTTTACTTCATGGTACTCATCACCATCTTACACATTACATACAATACACATATTTGCTAATTAGGCATACATATAATCATGAAAATTAAATCATCCCATGAAACTTGTTAAAACATTTCCTTTTCCCTGAGATGAGGATTTTATAAGGGATTAGCCGATTTTATAAGAGATTAACTCTATATTTGTAAATAATATAGTTTTATTTTGTTTTAACTTGTATTTTTTTATTTTAAAGATGCGGGGTACTATTCAAGGTTAGGTATACAAATGTTCATTATACAGGTACCCTTGTTGATGAGGTGAGTCCCCCACCTTCCCCAGGCAGATTCCCACTATTGCCAATCTTGCTTCCCCATTCCCCTGCCGGCAGTTTCCCACTACTGCCAATCCTTTTCTTATAGTATTACGATAATTGCTCAAGGTTCGCTTATGAGTGAGAACATGTGATACTCAGTTCTTTGTTTCTGTGAAAGATCACTTGGTATTATAGACTCTAAGTCCATCCAGGTTGCTGTAAAGTTCATGATTTTGTTCTTCTTTATGGCTGCATAATATTCCATCGTGTATATGTACCACATTTTTTTATCCAGTCCTCTTTTCATGGGCAGCACAGTTGGTTCCATAATAATATGTTTTTATGTGCTATTACTATTCCTCCTACAGAAGTTGATAATCAAGCTCTCATTTACTCCTTCACCTCTATTCACCTCAATCCTGCACATACACACATGAATATTTCCTGTCTTCCCATTCTTCTAATTTATTATTCACAAATAAATTATGCATAGATAATGTTGGTGGTGAGAGCAAGATTCAGTGTTTATGTTACTGATACTTCATTACTGAGCCATATAGTATATAATTATATAATTTTTGTTTTTCTTTCCATATTTTGTTTGTTTTTAATAACTATCTCAGCCAGAAATCATGGTTCACACCTGTATTCCCTGCACTTTGGGAAGCTGAGGTGGGAGAATTGCCTGAGCCCAAGAGTTTGAGGCTGCAGTGAGCCATGATTGTGCCACTGCACTCCAACCTGGGTGACAGAGTGAAACCCTGTCTCAAAGAGAGAGAGAAAGAGAGAAAATCTATTTCTAGAATGCAAACTTCATCTCTGTTTCATTCACTACTACATTGCTATTACCTATAACAGTGTCAGAAACATTAAGGTATATAATATGCATTGGTCTCGTGTCTGGGCTCTTATATCAGCATCTGGTAAAGCCAGATCTAGCAGTCTCTTTAAAATGTGAGCTATCTCTCTAATTTTTCAAACCATTTATGTCATAGACCCCTTTTAGGCAAGTGATATGCTAGAATCTTAGTAGTTCTAGCACATAAAATCTTATTTGTTCTGGTTAAAGTGAGTTTGGAGAGTTGAAAACAGTAATGTTTTGGTAAATGTTTAAGAGTCACCTCTCCAAAGAAAACAATAAGCCCTGGGTTATGCCATTTGCCAATTTTCATGGTGTGAATATTCCCACCATGGCCTATTTTAAACTACGAACATAACATCACTAAACATAGAATTGGAAAGTGTGCACAATCAACTCTTAGAATTCAAATTGTTTCCAGCACACCATTGGTTGAAACTCAGTATCCGAAACTCCCTCTCCCCATTCCTTTCCTCTTTCTCCCCTACAGAACTTCTAGGGATTCTCAAAACATAGCTTGGAAATCCATGAAGGAATATGATATTTTTAGGGTAGAGATGGAAACACTGAAGCCTAGAGAAGGGGATAAACCCAAGCCTCCTGATACTCATTGCAATGCTCTTTCCATTGCATTATGTTGCCAATAGTCTAACTAGTATTCATTTTCCTACTTCCAATTTTCCCACCCTATTCTACTGATGTGTTGCAAACACATTTGGTCCTAAGCAACTGCTTTCAGCAGCAGCAGGCCCCTGCTCCACTCTAGAATGTTCTACGGCACCCCATAGAAGCCTATAAAGTCAGGTCTAGGCATCTTGGCCTAATTTTTAAGACCATTCACAATCTGGCCAAGATTTTCTTCTGCTACTTTTCTGCATACACACCAAGCTAAAAACCAATTGACTTTCTCCCCCTTCACCACAATCATTCTCATCTCTGACTGCCTCTGGACTTTGGCTCTCTACCACTTACCTGGAATTCCTTTCCAGTTATTTTTGCCTATCCAATAATAAACAAATTTCACATCCCAGCCCATACCCCAGTTCCTCCAAGTAGCTTTCTTAGACCACTGAAATCCATGGTCCTTACTACCATCTTTAAACTCTCATTGCACAAATTAATTTCTGCCACTCCCTTGTCCCTTAGTTTGTGTGGCCTCTTATTGTTAGTTTGTTTTTGAACCCATGTACTATCTTTTCATGTATCTTTAGGCTGATGTCTATATATGTTTTTGTGTATATGTATGTCATATCTGTGTTTTTAAACATGTGTTCATATGCTGACATGCATGTATTATCTCCCTGTGTTCTGCTTGATTGTATGAATCTGTGCTTCAATGCTTGTTTTGTGTATTTGTGTAGGTCTATATGTATTTGTGTGTCTACATGCATGTTTTGTGTATCTGTGTTCTATGTGCTTGTGGGTTTCTGTGTGTATATTTTGCTTGCTGTATGTCAATGTGCTCATAGTTTCTGCTCAGGATCATTTTGTATACATATGCATATCGTACACAAATGTGTGGCTGCATATCTATGTTTATATGTGATATTTTTGAGAGTGTATGTGTGTGTGTGTGTGTGTGTGTGTGTGTGTGTGTGTGTGTGTGAGTCTTCAAGCAGAATCTGTGTGAATTTCCTCTTTGTACCACTGCTTTCCTCCAACTAAGCCAAAGCAGTGGTGCACATACACACAGGAAGGTCACAACTAATGTTTGCCCATTGATAAATTTATTTAGTCTGCCCTTTCAACCTTTTTCCAGGAAGATACGTTATAAGGTGGAAGGAGGCATGGAGCCATAGTGACCTCTGGATACTGGGCCTCAAAGGGTGCAATTCATTTTCTCTGCTGCTCACCCACAATATGTGAACCCTTAACAAATGCACTGAGTTTGGAGATAAGAAAAAGGTGGACTCCCTCTCTCTTCTCTCTATCATTTCTAGCTCGGCTCAAGTATAGCCCTGGGGTACGGAAGATAAAATGCACAATTTTCAAAAACAGACCAACTTGAATGGGAAATCTCATTTCTGCCACTTCCCAGTTGTGCGACCAAAGGCAGGTTTCATGATGCCACTAGACTTTAGTTTCTTCAATTAGAAAGGGGTATTCATAACGCCTCTCTTGCAAGGTAAGGCCTAAGGGTAATGTACCTATCCCAGAGCAGGAGCTCTATAAATGGAAGCTTTTTGGGGGTTTTTTTTGGGGGGGGGTGTTTTGAGTTAGTGTCTCACTCTGTCACCCAGACTAGAGTGCGGTGGCATACTCCCGGCCACCGCAGCCTCGACCTGCTGGGCTCCAGCGATCCTTCTGCCTCAGCCTTCCAAGTAGCTGGAACTACAGGCGCACACTACCACGCCCGGATAATTTTTTTTTTTATTGTAGAGATGAGATCTCGCCAAGTTGCCCAGGCGGGTCTCGAACCCGCGGGCTCAGGAAATCCACTTACCTCTGCCTCCCAAAGCTCGGGATTACAGGCTGAACCACCGGGCCGGGCATAAATGGAAGTTTTAATATAACTTCCCCTGAGAAGCCTTCCCACACTACTATGGCCCTCACTAAATACTGTCTAAACCACAAATTTTAAACCTCAGTTGGTAATCTACTTTGCCTGAGTGTAAACGTGTATATGACCAATGGTCTAATTGCACGTGTGTGGCTTGCTTTTATATATACTAAAATCTCACTTACCCAAGGACCACATCTAACATTTCTTATCTGTTCCTCACAACATCCAAAGAAGATCTGGAACTATTGTATAAATGGTCATTAAAGTTATGAAGGAAGTAGAGTACTGTGGGGCTTAACAGTATAATTTTTGGAGGCATATAAATAGGAGTTTGAATTTTGTCAAGACACCCTCAATACAGGAAAGTGATTTCACTATTCTGGGCTTTATATTCATTTGCAAAATTGGATTTTACCCAATCCATTCATTCAACAAGTATTTATTGAGTATCTCTTATATACTAGGCACTCTTTTAAGCACTGGAGATGCGTCAGTGAACATGGCATACAAAAATTCCTGCCTTCATAAATCTCAGATTCCAGAGTAGGAGACAGATAACAAACAAGAAAATTGGTAAAAATGCAATATGTAAAGTAGTTGTAAATTCCACAAAGAAAAAAGCTTAAGCACGTAAAGAGTGACAGGGAGAGATACAAGAGTAAATACAATGATACCCATCTGAAGGGTTGTAAGAACCAAGTGAAAAAAATCCATGCAAAGTGCTTCATACAGCAACTAGAAGAGTACAATATCTTAAAACAACAGCTATCATTGCTATAGCTCTTATTGTATGTATATTATAGTTTGATTTTTAAAAATCTAAGAAGCTACAGGCATCAAGTCGAACCATGCTCATGTTACAATTGAGGAGGATGCAGTTCAAAGATTTGACCTTGGGTTCAGAACAAAGAAAACACAGAGTTAGATCTGTCTCCAGGCTTATTGATTTCCCATCCAATTCTCCCACTAATCAACAAGGCTGAGTTTGCTGCAAGGCTGAAATTCTTTCCCAGAGAAAAAGCTATGCATGCTTCCCAGGACATTTCTTTATCTTCGTGTCCAGAAGGTCCTAACAAGATGCAAAAGCCAATTCAAAAAATGCAGTCACAAGGGCAGGAAGAAATTGACACTAATCCAGTGGGGTAAGAGTTTCTAGCTCTTTAGCGTGGAACATTGTATGGGGAGAGGAAGAGTGCATGTGTGTGCGTGTGTGTTTATATGTGGTGGTAGTGGTGGTAGAATGTTGGTTGAAAAATACAAAAAGAGGGTTTTCTGAAGCTGGAGATTCCCTGAGTGAGGTCCCAATGGGGGAAAAATAGCTAGAAGTTACAGTGAAGTGAACTAAACAAAAAACAAGGGACAACCAGACAAGGGGTAGGGGACTTGGGAGGCAAAGAAACTTAATAGAATTCCATGAGACCTGAAATTCCGAGATCTCCTCTTAGCCCTTGCATAGCCCCAAATCATCTGTTTTTAGCCACCCCTTGGCAAGTATGCCTCTCTCTAGAGTCCAACTCCCTGTCTCTTGCAAGATCCCCCTTCACCCAAACAAGGACTTAAAAAAATAAACTTAGACCTTACTTACAGAGAAGTATAAATGTTTTGGACATATTCTTGCTTGTGGAAGTGCTTATATTTTTAAATCTTGGTAGACAAAATGCAGTACTAAATCTAGAGTTAGACTGCTAATGAATTTAAAATCACTCTAATAGAGCATGCCACTATCAGACCAATGGGCTGGTGCACTGGAGGTTAAGCTTAAACTTCCCTTAAAAGAAGTAAATAATAGATTCCTTGCTAAAAATATATATATGTGTGTGTGGGGAACATTAGTGAAAATAAACTCCCCCTGACCATCAGAGAGGTAGAGCTATTAGAGAGGGAGATTCAAAGAGTATTCCCAATATGAGATATGGGGTATATTTGTTCATAACAGCCTTATCCATGGGCTTGCCAATTATTCAAGCTTTGGTGTGTAGAAGATCCTTTTACACACTAAACTCTTGTACTCTGAAGCCCACAGGCTACCCATCCTCAATACAACCCCAACTCCCAGTCATTTGCAAGATAGGCTGGATAGGCAATGGTTAACAGTACAACTAACAAAAATTGCATAGGTCAGAAAGTTGATCTCTTCTCCCTGGAACCACCACAAAGGAAAATGCATCCATACTGGTGTGAGCAAACTTGTCCCATAGGTCACCCCACCCCCAACCTCTGAGTCTTGTGAAGAGGATCAAAAATAAACAGGCTGGGAGACCAAATACTAGAGAGTCTCACTGGCTCCAGGGAAAGTCAAGTTGATACCCAGCAGGGGGAGGAATTGCTTCACTGGCCCTGGTACCGCCAACTCTGGGCAGGGGGAGACGGGGAGATCCCATGTGACCCGTACTGAAATAGGGAAGAAAAGGTATTGTGTGATGGGACTAGGAATTCAACTGAGAGATGTATGGAAGGAAAGAAAGTAAGCAGCACAGACACTGGCAGCTACCCAAAGTTCAAGTCTCTTTGGCAGCAGGATGCTGGAAGAAAAGACAAAAATGGCTTTGGCTGTGATGAGGATCTTAGGGCTTGCTACTCCTGGGCCACCTAATGGTGGTCACCTATGGTAAGACAGTAAATGGGGGCCTGCCTGTCACTACTGGTACAGGCAAAATGCTGAGAGGGAGGTTGGTATTTAATGCCTACTACAAGAAAGCTTATTCCTGCTGGGCAGGTGAGTATTCTCAGCAAACTCTGCAGGCTATCTCAGTTTTGGGCAAAAGGGAGGGAGGTGATTGAAGGCTGCTTAAGAAGCCAGGAGGCAAGTTTGGGTAGAAATTTTTAAAAAGGATTCCCTCTTTAAACACATGTGAATGATTTTCTAGTGCTTGCTGATGTCAGGGACATCAAGAAGCACTCAATGCCACTCAAACCCCTCCTCTGCCTACTTTCTCTCACCTGATATTCTACCATTAGACTTGCCCCCTCTGTTCCCAGGTTTTAGTGCCTGTTAAGATATACAGCTTCCAAAGAAGGAATGTTGTCTAAAAATTGGATGGGGATTTAGAAATAACATATACCACCCTTCATTGTTTTCAACAAGTGCTCAGCAGTACCTCAGTAGTGACTAGGAGTTCACTACTTCTCCAAACCACTTAGTATCCAGGAGCACCTCCAAGTGGTTAGAAAGTTCTTACTTGTGTTGAACTAAATCCATCTCCCTGTGACTTTTCCAAAAGCACCAGTACTGCTTATTGCAGCTACCCAGAACACAGCTCCCCTGTGACAACCTTCCAAAGGTCTGAAGACAAACATTATGTCTCCATGAGTCTTGTCTTCTCCAAGGTAAACATCCCCAGCTTTTTCAACTGGCTTTCATAGGACTGGCTTTTTATCCTCTCTTGGGCTAATTTACTTCCCAATAGACATGGTTCAGTTTGTCTGAGCTGTCTGTGGGCTGGATGCACGTCCCAAAAAAGGCTAGACTATTCCATAGTAGCATTAATTACTTGAGTCTTCCTCCACCCTGTTTACACCCCTGAGAAGTGAGATGGCTTTTTAGGAAGCTAAGCCTGAGTAGTAGCTCAGTGAGATCCAAGATAGGGTAATGGGGTTCTTGCTACTACCCTGCTTGTTCTAGCTCCCTAAAAGAAAAGGATGTATTAGTTAGTTAGTTAGCTAGTTAGCTAGTCAGTCAGTTAGTCAGTCAGTTAGTTAGTTAGCTAGTTAGCTAGTTAGTTAGTTTAGTGTCACTTGTGAGGTCAGAAAAAATCCATCTTTCCATAGTCAACTCAGATAAGGTTACCCTATCCTGGGGCTCTGTGATCCATCAAACTCTAGAACCTCAGAGCTAGAAAAGACCTCAATTAAGTCAATTAAGAGGGAAAAGAGTTTGTCCCCAGCCACAAAGCATTAGTGGTAGAGTTATTGCTCTTTAAAATAGTGTTTTTTATACAACTATAGTATTTCCATTTTCTAGCAGGTTTTAGAATGGACCTTTCTGCCTTCTCCAAATATGTTGGTCTGAGCTGAAACTTATAGAGATAGGTCTGGGGTTTGGAGGAAATTTTATAAGTGTTAAATTTAAATTGTGTGTGTGTGTGTGTGTGTGTGTGTGTGTGTGTGTGTGTGTGTGTGTGTGTGTTGGACAGCTGGACAGCTCTGTAAGATGGTGATTTCGTGCTAAAAAGTCCCTAGTGTCCAGAATCAGCTGTTAACCTCTTCCTGTGGGGCTAAGACTCGTGTTGAAATAATCATAATAAAAAGAAATCCTAACATTTTCATTTTGTAAACATTTAAAGCATGTTATAGACATCTATTATCTAATCTAGTCCTCTAAAAGAGGCCTACCAGGAGACGGAGAGAGGCCAGACCTGTATGGTAGGGGTGGGGGAGAAAAAACATGAGAAATCTCACCCTCTCCAATTGGAAATTCCATCCTCTTCCAAAGAGGAAGATTCAGAAAAGGACCAAGAATGGGTCCTATACAGGGGCCCACACCTAGAAAATTGGGGTTTTGTTTTCTTCAGGGCCATTACACAGGCTCCAGACTTTTCCTTTTCTAAAAGTCTTTTTACTTTTCACTGTCCCCTCAGTCTCAAGTCAAACCCTCCTTCAACAAAGTCCTTTGAGTCAATATTCAGCTCTGGTCTGTCTCCCAAGAGAGGCCAATATTGAAAGGAAACCCAGTCTTTTCCTGAGGAGAGAAAGGCTCTTAAATCCTGGTAAAAGACTTTTCAGAAAGCAGCTGGAAGATGGGGGTATTCTTTTTCAGACAATCAAGGGGAAAATATCTTATCCTAGGATAACATCCTTGAAGCCCTGTTAGGTCCAGGTCCAGGAAAGGAGTTGCTGGTATCAATTGTGACTTATGGTTTAATAAGTTAAGAAGATAAGAAAGCATTGTAGCATCTGAAAGCCTGTATTCTAGGCCTCTAGTTCCAGCTCTGACTTTGTTATCTGTGTGACTTTGAGTAAGCATCTTTCTCTCTCTAGGCCTCAACTTACCCATATGTACCATAAAGGAATGTGACTAAGTGATTTCTAAATGCTTTTCCAGTTATTCCAGAAGTCTCCAAATTCCATCTTCCCTGGAACATTAACCCTTTTTCTTGCAGTGAATTGCCATTTGGTGGTTTTGAGGTATCTATAATGGGCAGAACATTCCCCCAGGGAGTGCAACTTTCCTGAAATGGGTTTTTTCCCACCAAATCTTCTAGTAAAGTCAGGAGTATAGCTTAATTTGGCCAACTTTTCACATTGGCTGCCAAGCCAGCCCTATTACTGGAGATAAAGACTTCTGTATTCTCTGTGGCTGCCCTAAAACCCACAGATAGCCTGGTACCTGCCCATAACTTAGTAGATTTTATCAGACTGAAGAGGATGATTCTTTGCCTTTCCATGTGAAAAATTATCTTTCATGTCAACATTAAGGCTGACTAAATGAATCTGTTTATCCAGGGTAAGACATATTGAAAAATTCTATAGGATAGAAAAATTAAGACAAATATGAAAAGTTTCACTTGGGGCTTAGGACAAGACTGACATTTATCCAGCACCCACAGAATGCCAGCCATATGCTAGTTGCTTTCACACTTACAAGCTTATTTAATCTTCACAATTACCCTCTATGGAATGTTTATTATAACTTCCACTTTGTTGATAAGTTCAGTTAGTTTAGAGGTCAAACAGGTTTAGTAATTTATCCAAGATCACACAGAGAGATATATGGTAAAGCAGACCTTAGGCCTACATCGATGCTATTCTTACTATATCATGTAGTTCTTCACTACCCTCCTGATCTCACTTGTTGCTCTTATTAGATGTTTCTCTAGGTTCTTTGGGCACCACAAGGATAAATTGAAAGTATAAGTCAATGCTATTACAGTTACCTTTACTTTGGAGATCAGGAAACATGAAGAATAATACAATGTCTTTTTTCTTGTGATGCCTTATGCATCCGCTCTCTTTATGCTGCTAATGAAGCAGAAGGAGAAGAGGAGAGAATAAGAAGAAGAAGGATGAAAAATAGGAGCAGAAGCTCAATGGAAGAATGGGTAGAAAGAAGAAAGAAAGAAGGAGAGAGAGAGGAGGGGAAAAAACACATCATTCTGGGAAGTTTAGTTTCCAACTCTGCCCCATGCCCTCATTCTGGGATGGAGGAATAAAGCCTGATCTACTTCTGGAAGTGACTTTCAAAATTGGGAAATTGAGCCTAACTGGTCATGTTCTTGGTAGACCAGATTGGGCTATGTGAGAATATCCAGAAATTTCCAGAGAAAGGAATGCAAGCCAGGTCTTGCAACTTCCCTAAGATCAAAGGGAAAGCAAGTATTTGCATAGTCAAAGGCATTGTCAGTTACTCCGGATGTTCTCACAGCAGAATGTTGCTTTGTTGCCCAGGAGGAGAGTGTGAGAATGCTTTTCAGAAGAGAATGGGGAGATTAGGGAGACCAGAGGGATATTAATGGGAAAGAATCCATTAATCCAAGAGGCTCAGGTAGTTTTCGTGAGGTTTAAGGATGGTGTATTTTTGCTTGCATGTGGCCAAAAATATGTAAGGTCATGTGTGTCCATGATGGTAAGCTGTATCTGCATGCACATGTAAGTATTAACTATCAATACCATAATGCAACCCACCACCTGGACATGTAATTATGTAACTTCTGTTTTATTACAGTCTACTAACACTGGACCATCTAGAATTGGAAGAAACCTTAAAGAGTAATGCT
This sequence comes from Cephalopachus bancanus, assembly GCA_027257055.1. Classification (NCBI taxonomy): domain Eukaryota; kingdom Metazoa; phylum Chordata; class Mammalia; order Primates; family Tarsiidae; genus Cephalopachus; species Cephalopachus bancanus. The sequence continues at coordinate 195,651 of JAPVLO010001425.1, read as the reverse complement.
AGTCAAGACCCAAGCAAAACTCAGAACCTCCCCAGACAGCTTAGTCCATCTATAGACAACTTTGATTAATTGCAAACTTCATTTTAGGGCCAATCATTTCTTCTATGATTTGGAAAGCAGAAAAAAATATACAAATAGATAAAAATGAGGAAAATAGGGCAAACCAAAATCTGCCTCTCTTGTTTTCCCATTGGTTGGTCTGAGTTTTGCTGTCTGCCAAGTCAGAAACTTTCCAGGGAGGATGTAATACATTTATTTATTCTTTTCCACTCAAGGTCTTTAACTTGGCCAAAATATGCTGTTATGTTCTAAGAGTCTTGGTGAGGCCAGAAGCCAGAGGCTCAACATTAGGATTTCCATTGATAGACACTCTGGTGCTTGACAATACATTCTGGGAGCTAGAAACCATATCTTTATCCCATCCAAAAGGTTTCATTTTCCATCTGCTTGACTGAATCCTAGAAATCTTGGACTTAATACAAGGCTTCTATTCAATAATAGCTCATATCTTTGAAGCGACTTCTTCTAGGAGAAACATAAACAACCCCTCCCCCACTTCTGGCCTCAGTTAAATAAAACACAAAATCCTGAAACTATGAGCTTATGGAAGGAGAAGGATGGAAATTTCTGATAATAGTGGCTGTTTCAACTTCCCACCTCTCCCGCCTCCAGTTTCTTTCTCAAGTACACCAAGGGAGCAATCACCTTTTGCTCCTACCCCCATCCCGACCATATCCAGCTCCAGGATTTTACTCAAACCCTTTCCCTCTCCAGACCAAGTTTTTTTTCCCCCTCAGGATGGAATTTTCTAATGTGTCCTTGCTGATAACCAAGAAAAACCAAGACGGAGATAAACAAAGAAAAAGAAATCTGAAAAAGGTCAGAATTAGAAAGTACAGGTTTCAAACCTAACCATAACTAATAATTTTGTCAAGCAGAAATGCACACATAGGCCTGTTCCTCACAGGGTTCTATCCCCAGTATTGCCTGTCTCTGAAAGGGCAGACCAAGAGTGGGAAGCCATTTTTCATCTTGTTCTTAAACCCTGACACAATGATGAGAAAGTAGAAGCAATGCTTTTGGAGAAATGCACACTTTAGGTTTACTTAACTTTACCGACTTCATCTTTTCAGAAACAGACTTCCAGGTACCAGAGGTATCTCATAGTGGCAATCAAGCTTGCCTAGAGTAAAGGGAATTTAGAAGGCCTAAGACATCATGCATTGGGCAAGGACTGTAAAAGTCATGAAACTTGTAATTACAAAAGTTATAACCGCTCAGAGGGGGAACAGGTGGGGATTCGATCTTCCAGTAAATTGGTCCCTATCTACAGGGAAGCCAAGGATCCCCCAAAGCTACCCACTGGGAATGCCTAGGAGATAAGGGGAGGTGCACCCTCTGCTAGCTCTAAGGAATGTCTTTTGGGAAAGTGCAGGAGAATTAGAATCCTTGTCACGCCCTTCTCTAGGGGCTATGATAATGTGGGCAAACATTAATGGGTCTCTGTGTCACAGGTTCTCCAGGACATTCACAGGTGGTTGATAAGGAAGTCACAGCAGTCACGGCAGTCACGTGCAACATCTCCAAGAAAAGGATTTAAACCAGGACTCTGGGGGCTACGACGCCACACTCACCTAGAGTGTAGGCCCACCCCTTGTCTGTGGGGGGTGAACTTTTCTTAAATAAATCTTTTCTTCTCTCACCTCTGTGTGTCGCAATTCTTTGCATTTACTTGGATCTCTGGGTTGTCAGCGCGCACCTCCGGCTTGCCAGCCCTGGCAGTGCTGCGTGCCTCCCTGCGCCCCTCTACCCTCACCCTGTCCATCCGTACCCTAACAGTCTCCTTCCTGTCTTCCAGAGGAAAGCTTAGGGTTGATAACCCAATCACAAAGCCCTTATTAGGGAACAAGGGAGAATAACAGGGTAAAGGACCTTTTCGTGCTGAACCCTAAAGTCCCCATGTTTTTCCAGGTACATATTTACACAAAATGAAACAGTCCAGACCCAACTGCTTAGTATTTTTGCTCCCATTACTCTTTTGGAAAATGTTGAAAGAAAAATGTTTCTATGGACTTGCAGAATGTCAGAGTTGGCAGAATCCCTAGAAAATATTCCATCCTGATTCTCCACATTATAGATGAAGAAACTAGGTTCTCCGTAGTGGAAGGTTACGTACCCAGGTTCATCTCATAGCAAGGCAGTAACATGAAAAGGACTTAAAACTCACAGGTACTGAACAATGTTAAGGATTGTCCTTCTGAGAACAAGTTCTGATTGTTGGGAAGGCTGGCAAAGAACCAAAGGGCACAGGGGGCACAAAAGTATAATAGAAGTAAAGTTGAGAGGTGTTTCTCAGAAATCTTTTGAGGTCTGTCACTGCCATCCTACTTCCCAGGTAGGTATGCCATCTATGTTCACTTCTCTCCTCTTTTCCTCTTCTTCAAGCCATCCCATACTGGAAACTCCAGAGAGCATGATAGGGCCCTGGACAGGGGATGTGAATGTTCCCTGTACTTACAATCCCCTTTACTACACTCAAGCTGTGGTGAAGGGGCTGGTGTGACATGGTTCAGGCCCAGTCACCATCTTCCTAAGTGACTCCTCTGGAGATTATATTCAGCAAGCAAAGTAACAGAACTGCTTGTATGTGAGCCATAACATTCCATGAAATGTGTCCCTCTAACTGAGTACCCTGGAGATGGATGACTGGAGTCACTACATGTGTGAAGTCACCTGGCAAACCCCTGGTGGTATCAAAGTAATTACTAAGATTACTGAGTTCCGTGTCCAGAAATATGAGTCACTATGGGTATAGAAAGGCACTGATAGGCAAAGAATTAATAGAGGACTGCAATTCTAGAAACTCCTGAGAAACCTGGAGACTGTTGTTTATCTGTACATAGGCTCTCTTCAGTTCTATGTGTTTATCAGAGGGAGTGGACAGACAGAGCATTCTAAGGGTCGTAATTTCCCTAGTAGAATTTAAGAAGGGTTCCTGACCTTCAAATCTTTGTGCCTTCAAATGTCACAGAAATTCTGGCATCCAGAGCCTGGTTGCCTTCTTTGGACTATGGGCTTTCAAACTTATAAAAACCGGTATATCTGATCATAATACTGGAGACTAGACAGATACTGACAGAGAAGTTCTAGAAAAGGGAGAGAGAAGTTAGCCAGGATAAGTTTTCCTGGCTTGACAAATTCTTTTTTTGGGGGAGGGGACTCGACAATTTTACAAAGGCCTGGCCCTAGTAATCTAAAACTTCAGATAATCCAAAAACTCTATTTGATCCTTAAAACGCTATATTATATTATTTATAACTTTGGATAATCTAAAACCCCAGATAATACAAAAAATACTTAATCCTTCAAAGGAAGCTATTTTTATTTGCATTGCTGTTTTCTCTTCTTTCTCCCAAGTCATGAGCCCCCTTTAGTTCCAGTTGCAGATCTATGCATGTCTTTATGCCCAGCAGGAATGATTTGGTCTTGTGTCCCCACATCCTTATGACTCCTCATCTTTCCTTGGCAGTCTCTGTCTTCAAACCCACAGTGATAACTGGCAGTGATTTTGGCTTCATGGTGCCCAAGGAATGAGAATTAGCTTTCAATGCCAGGCTTGGGGTTCTCCCCCATCAGTTATATTTGGTATAAGGAGCAAGCTAATAACCAGCAACCCATCAAAGTAGCAGCTTTAAGTAACTTACTCTTCAAGCCTGCAGTGGTGGCTGACTTGGGCTCCTATTTCTGTATTGCAAAGGGCCAGGTTGGCTCTGAGCAGCACAGCAACATTGTGAAGTTTGTGGTTAAAGGTAATCAGCCTTCTTTCCTGGTGAGCATCTTATCAGATCACCTTGAACCACAGATACCTCAAAACATGCCCCTATGCCAGAGAACGGTTGAAGGAGTAGGGTCCCAGGTAGACAATGTTTGTACAATCACAAATTTAAAAATTGAGTACTGGAAACAACAGGGATAGAGATATTGCCTGTCATGTTGTAGGTTAAGTAGATAAAGTTGGTAAAGGGAAAAGTGCCATTAACTAGGTACCTCACGTCTGCCAGTTACAAAGTACAAGAACTTGACACACATTTTCTCACTGAAACCTCGCAACTGGCCCATGAGATAGCTATCATTGCTTTCATTTTACAGAAGAGAAAACAGAGCCAGAAAGGAAATCTACTTGACCATGGGCTCACAGCAAGGAAGCACAAAAACAGATTTGCACTTGGATTTAATGCTCTTTTCACTATATCTGATTGTTTCTTTCTTTCTCTTTTTTTTTTTTTTTTTTTTGAGTTGGAGTCTCTCTCTGTCGCCCAGAGTGGAGTGCAGCGGCACACTCCTGGCCACCGCAGCCTCAACCTGCTGGACTCCGGCGATCCTTCCGCCTCAGCCTTCCAAGTAGCTGGCACTATAGGCGCACGCTACCACGCCTGGTTAATTTTTGATTTATTGTAGAGATGAGGTCTCACCAAGTTGCTCGGGCGGGTCTCGAACCTGTGCACTCAGGCAATCCACTCACCTCAGCCTCCCAAAGTGCTGGGATTACAGGCTTAGTCAATAAGCCCAGCTGCTCTGACTGTTTCTTATGACTGAATCTATAGCAGGTCCTAAGCACCTATTAGAAGCTGTTTTCTTTTGTCTGTTCTGCTTGGTTATTGTTTGATTTAATTGAGTGTGTTTGATTTTGCTTTATGAAATAAAGCCCTGATCTCTACATATTTTCTTTTCACTTCTTTCCCTTTTTATAAAGCCAAATGCAAGTTCTGGTTGATGACTGCATGAAAATAGGCTCTAGTTAATCAAGCTCTGACTGGCTCTTACAGCACTGTCCTGGAAACACTGCAAACTATGCACATAAAGACTATAGGCAGGAGTTTAAATGAAGAGCCCAGCAGTGGTATGTAAAGATGAGTCTTATTTCCTTTAAAGAGATCTCCTCGGAAAGAAAGACACTTACCCCAACAAGGCTGCTATTACTTAAAACATGTTGGTAACTAACTACTTTTAGGAAATTAGCCTCAGAACCACTTGAATATTACTGTTCTCTGTCGATAGCTCTGAAGAGTGAGCAAATGAGTTGTCATCACTTTGGTTTGATGTTGGTTTGAAACTCCTGTGCTTGTCTGGAGAGATTTGTTCCCAAAGTTGAGTTGTAGTGAGGGCATGTGTACTGTGAATCCTGGTTTGTTAGTTTTGAAGGGGAACAAGGGCAGAGAGAGAGAGAGGTATGGACAGTGCCCCAGTTCTCTGAGAGCAAACAGTCTGGTCAAAGAAAGCAGTGCATGATCAGAAAATGCAAGAATGTGTACTTCATCAAGAGACAAATTGAATATTCACATCTTTCTGTAAATTACTTCCTAGATCACGTGGGTAGGAACTTGCTCAGAGCCAACCAGTCTGTTTATTCCTTATCACAGTCAATGTTTAACACAGCAATGTTTTTAGGCAGTGCTCACCATTGCTCCCCACTAATAGATAAGGAAACTGAACCTCAGAGAAACTCCCAGCCTTCCACCCTATCCTGCTCTTTGAGTTAAACTACTCTCTTGGCTTCCTCTACCTGCATCCCTCTACCCCAACCTGGACCCATGAGTCTGATCCACTGTTTCACCTCTGCCCTACTCTCAAATTTGCACCCTTCCATCTCACCTTCTGTGGTGTTACTTAGTTCTGGAATGGTTTTGCAGACAATGCTCTTGCTCATGCCCTTGGACTGCTGAGTTCTGTTGACAAACAAAACAATACACACATATGCATTGTCCTCACTTTAGTTTTATGCTCTGTGACATCCACAGTCTGCCCCATGCTGTTCTTCTATCCATTTACTCAACTTTTTCTCATTTCATTTAGCAGGAGTTCAGAACATTTCCACCTTATTTCAGCCCCCGCCCCCAGCCCTGTTCCTAGAAAATGAGATCATCTCTTTCTTCTCTGAGAAGATCCAGACTCTCTTCTGATGTGAATTCTGCCAACTACCCTAGTCTCTCCCTTGACATTTTTCTACCCATTTTCCTCGATTCAGAGTAGCGTATGCCTTGCTTTTCTCTACAGTAAATTTTTCCTTCAGAACTCTTAACCTCAGCAACTCCAGTGCCCTGCTTTGTATTTTATCCTTTACCCAAGCATATATATAAATATATCCATATAGTGTATTATGTATGTATGCAAGCCTAATACATACATATCTGCAAATAATATATATTTTTAAGAAATTATCTTCATCTGCCACTCCATCTTTCCTATGGCCACTACTAACCTTCTCAAGAAAGTAGTTTCCGTCAGCTGAACCTCCCAATTCACCACAACATAACTTTGTAAACTGGGATCATCATGACCTCCAAATCACCAAAACCTAAGATCTCTCCTTTCACATCCATCCTCCTCCACATCTCTGTAGCAGTTGGCTGTGTTGACCATTCCTTTCTCCTCAGAAATGTATTTCAACCACTGCTGTCAATGACACCACTTTCTTAGTTTTTCTAAGACCTCTCTGACTCATCTTTCTCAGACCTTTTTGCTGGCTATATTTTTCATTCATCCCTTATTATAAATGTTCTCAAAGACTGTGTTTGTATTCCTTTCTTCGTGTGTCTCTATATTACCTGAAGATTCTATTCCCTTCTGTGGCTTCAAATATCACCTGTAAGCTAATTAATCTCAAGCCATAATTTTATCCATAGTTTACCTCCTGAGTGCTGGATACCAATGTCTAATTACCTTCTGAACAACTTCATTTCCATTCTCAGCTTGTCCAAAACTGAGTTTACCTTTTATTCACCAAGACTGTTCCTCACACCTGTCAGGAGACACAGTGGTGTCTCTAACTTTTTCTTCTTTACTTCTCACAGTCAAATAATTATCAATATGACCAAGTGCTTGAATTCAATTACTAAGTCAGATCTCTTATTAAAATAGCTCCCCCTTTCTCTTCCTTTTTTTCCCAAACTATTTCAATAATCTTCTAGGTCATCTCCCAATGTCCATACATCCTTACCAAACCATCAACTACACTAGACTATAAAATTCAAGAGTGCAAAATTCTGCCTATCTACTTCATGGCTGTTCTCCAGAGTCCAGTAAAGTTCTTGGCATATAGGAGACACTAAATGAACACTGTATTTGTTAGTGAATGAACAAAATATGCTACTCCCTCGCCTTCAAAAATCCCACCACATTATTGTCAGATTTTTTTTAACTTAGACTGAATAGTTTTTGCCTTATTTTTTAATAATCTTCTGTTATTCCCTATGAATCCTTCTACCCAAAGAACAAAACCCAAACTCTTTTAATCTGTCTTCAGTCTACCTAACCAGTTTTATCTTCTAATATATCTCTCCACATTTGAAACATAGTGTTCTGTTCCCTCTGCTGCAGTGCTATCCTTCTCAACCAAAAATACCTTTCACTGATGTCTTCTTTTTGTACTGAGGTATACTTTACATTCTAAAAAAATTAAGTACACAATTTATTGCTCCATATTGCTGTGCAGCTGTCATCATTATCTAATTCAGAACTATTTCAATCACCCCCAAAGGAAGCCCCATACCTATTAAGCAGTCACTTTCATTTTCTTATCCCTCAACCCCTGAGAAACACTAATCTGCTTGGTCTCTAAGGATTTACCCATTCTGAATATTTTATATAAATTGAATCATATACTATGTGACATTTGGTGCCTGTTTTATTTCGCTTAGCATAATATTCTCAAGGTTTATTCACGTTGTAGCATGTGTCAGTACTTCATTCTTTTTGTTGCTGGGTAATATTTCATTGTATGATTCTATCACATGTTATTTATCCATTCTTCAATCAGAGGGCATTTGGATTGTATCTACATTTTGGCCATTATGTATAATGTTGTTATGATCAATCACGTAAAATTTTTTGTGTGGACATATGTTTCCATTCCCTTAAGCATATGACTAAGATTGGAATGACTTGGTCATATAGTAATTAACTATATGTTCAACTTTTTGAAAGAGTGTCAAACTCTTTCCCAAAGTGGCTGCACAATTTTACCTTCCCACTAGTAATATATAAGGGTTGCAATTTCTCTACATCCTCACTAACACGTATTATTGTGTTTTATTTTTAGATTATAGCCTTCCTAGTGGGTGTGAAGTGGAATCTCATTGTGATTGTGATTTGCATGTTCCTAATGACCATTGATGTTGATCATCTTTGCATATGCTTATTGGCCATATGCATGCCTTCTTTAGAGAACTGTCAATCAAACACTTTACCCATTTTTAAATTGGATTGTTTGGGGATTTTTGTTGTTGAGCTGTAAGAGTTCTTCATATATTCATAATACTAGATTCTTATCAGATATATTATTGAAAAATATTTTCTCACATTATTTATGCTGTATTATCACTTTCTTGGCAGTTTCCTTTGTGGCACTGAAGTTTTTAATTTTTATAAAATTTACCGTATCTTTTTTTTATAATTATGTTTTTGGTGTCATAGCTAAGACTCTATTGCCAGACGTAACTTCATGAGTATTTACTCCTAGGCTTTTTTAAAAGAGTTTTGACTCTTACATTTAGGTCTTTGATCCATTTTGAGTTAATTTAGATTTGTGATGTGAGATTGAGACCCAGTTTCATTCTTTTCCTTATGGTTATCCTGTTGTACTAGCACCATTAGTTGAAGAGATGATGTTTTGCAATCAAATAGTCTTGGCAGCCTTATTAAAAATCAATGACCAGTGATATATATGTATACTTCTGAACTCTCAATTGATTAAATTTGTTTCTAGATATTATGTTATTTCTATGCTAGTATAATGAAATTTGTTCTTAAAATAATCTTTGGATTGTTCATTGCTAATGTATAAAAAGATAACTAATTTTTGCATATTGATCTTGTATTCTGCAATATTGCTGAACTCACTCATTGGTTATAGTCATGGTTTTCTGAATTTTAAATAATTTTCTATATGTGATCATATCCTCTGAAAGTAGATATAGTTTTATTTCTTCCTTCCCAACCTGCATCACTTTTATTTAAAAAAGAAAAACTTGCCAGGCTCGGTGGCTCAGCCTGTAATCCCACGCCTTTGGGAGGCTGAGGTGAGTGGATTGCCTGAGCCCGCGGGTTCGAGACCCGCCTGGGCAGCGAGACCTCATCTCTACAATAAATCAAAAAATCAGCCGGGTGTGGTAGCGCATGCCTGTAATTCTGGCTACTTGGAAGGCTGAGGTGGAAGGATCACCGGAGCCCAGCAGGTCAAGGCTGCGGTGGCCGGGAGCGGCCACTGCACTCCAGTCTGGGCGACCGAGTGAGACTCCATATCAAAAAAAAAAAAAAAAAAAAAAGAAAAACTTGACTCATTTCCCTGGCTACTACCACCAGTACAATGATGGATAAACATGGGAAGAATGTACATCTTTGTTTTGCTCCTGATTGTACAGGAAAAAAATTAAGTCTTTCACAATTAAGTTTGATTTTAGCTGTGGATTTTTTGTAGACACCCTTTGTAAGGTTGAGAAAGTTTCCTCTATTTCTAGATTTTGTCTATTTTATTTAATCATGAGAGAGTATTAGATTGTGTCAAATACTTTTTCTGTGCCTATTGAGATGGTCATGTGTTATTTTTGTTTTTTGGGGTTTTTTGGGGTTTTTTTTGCTTTTTATTCTATTAATAGACAGTATTACAATGACTTATTTTTGTATGTTGTATTTTGTATGTTTTAAGTTGCTGCAACCTTGCAATCTTAAAATAAATTCCACTTGGTTATGGTGCATAATCTTTTTAATATACTGCTGGATATGTTATGCTAGTATTTTTTAAAATTCCATATAGAAGGAGGAAGAATCCAAGATGACCACTATGAAGCAGCAGACCAGCACTACTCTCACCAAGCAAGGCAGAGGGTAGGGATCCAACTGCTGATAAATGGAAACACTTTAAATATTTTTTGAAGGATGACACAAAAAGGTCTCTTTGAACACACAGAGACTAGACAGCAACAGTGGATGTGGGAATCTGGGCACTCTATCTCCCACCTTGCCTCAGCCTAACACAAGAACTGAAACTCTGCCTGACCAATGAAAGTATGTAAGTGAATCAAAGATGTTTTGGGATAGTTCATCTTCTCTCAGACAGGCACAGATCATCAGTCCTATACAGGAGGAGCCCTGAGCAGGGGACAGGATTTTAAATAATCAGAACCTAAGTGGAATGGGAGAGAGACCTGTCCCAGGGCAGCCACCATGAGTGCAGATTTCTGCTGGGCTGGTGACTCATGGGGGGGCCCCACAGACAGAACTTGACAGATGTGCACTGCCAGTGACTGGTGGCTTTTCCCCCAACTAGAAGAACTCCTTCAAGCACTGTTCTTAGCAGAGCAGTGCCTGCCACCTCCTAAGAAGCAGAAAATCTGTTCAATTTGGAGAACAGAGTATGGACCAGAACAGGGAGGGAGTGACATGACAGACACTAAAGGGATCTATGAGTGGGAAGGCACCTGGGCTGTAGTACACAGTTAGCAGATGTCAGACACATCCCTCACTCACTCCCAACAAAGCACCAGTAGTAGGAATGAAAGCTGGTCTAACAAGTTTAGCAGCAGATGAGAAGCTCTGAAACAACAGAATCTTGCCACAAGGAGCAGATGTGAATACCCCTCACTCACTGAGTAACATATATTGAACCACAGAAATATCTCTAGAACAGAGGGTAATTGAATAGCTTCAGAGCTTTAAATCAAAAGAGAATATATAGTGAGTGAAGAGTGTCACAAATGAAGAAAAAATACAGGCAATGCTCAGAGCTCTAAAGAGACAGTGCCCCAAAAAGCAGCTCTCAGAGTGAAACGGAAAACCCTCTAGAACGACCTGTCCCAGAAATCAAAGAATAGATGGCAAAAGTGAACAAGAAGCAAAACTTACTGTAGGTGTACAAGAAGTAAAGGCAGGGGTGGCCAATTTCAAAAGTACTCATTCTGAAATAATGGAAATGAAAAACTTCATTCTGGAAATCAAAAACACACTAACAGGTATAGGTAGTAAAGTCAACCAGGCAAAGTAAAGAAACTCAGAGCTTGAAGATCAGAATATGGAATTAGCCCATTGTGCCATTGGTTACACATAGAACAAAAGCTAAAACGGAAGGAGCAAAGCCTCTGAGAGATGTGGGACTATATCAAGAACTCAAATCTACACCTGACTGGTATCCCTGAAGCAAAAAGGGAAATGGAAAATACCATGGAACAATAATTCCATGATGTCATTCAAGACATTTTCCACATCAAACCAGAGAGATGACCATCCAAGCACAAGAGATTCAGAGAACCCCCATAAGGTATCATACAAGAAGACCACCCCAAGGCACATAGTAATCTGCCTCCACAAAATAAGCATGAAAAATAAAGGCAGTAAGAGAAATGTCAGACTACTTCTGGGGAAAACTCATCAGAATTGTTCCAGACTTATCCGCAGAAACACTACAAACCAGAAGGAAATGGAGTCCAATTTTTTAATGTTCTTAGAGACAGGCAATTTTAGTCAAGAATTTCCTATCCTGCCAAGTTAAGCTTCATAAGTCATGGGAAACCAAAATCATTCCCAGACATCCAATCCCTAAGAGAATATGCCACCTCCAGACCAGCCCTTCAGGAGACACTTAAGAAAGTGTTGAACACAGGAGAAAAGAATGGTCATAGCCATCACAAATGTATAGGTGGGAACAGAGTTAACAGAGCATACAGAGCACACACAAAAATGAAAATGCACACATTTATAAATACAGAAGTAAAAAGGAAACAAATCAACCCCCTAAGAGCCCTATGACAAGGATAAACTCTCACATTTCAATAATCAATCTGAACATGAATAGACTAAATGCACCACTGAAATCACATAGAGTGGCAAACTGGATAAAGAAGTATGATCCACCAGTCTGCTGTCTCCAGGAAACACATCTAAATGCAAAGGACACCCACAGGCTCAAAGTTGGAGGTTGTAAAATGATCTTTCAGGTGAATGGAAAACAGAAGAGGGCAGATATAGCGATTCTAATATCAGACAAAGCAGTCTTCAAGTCATCAAAAGTTAAAAAGGACACATAAGGACACTACATAATGGTAAAAGGCTCAATCCATCAGAAGGAAATATCCATTTTAAACATAAATGCATCCAATGCAGGAGCACCAGATTTTATAAAGGAACTACTAAGTAAACTAAGAAAGGACATTGACTCTCACACAATCATAGTTGGAGACCTAAATACCCCAATAGCAGCTTTAGATAGATCATAGAGGCAAGAAACCAACAAGGAGATCCAGAATCTCAACTCATTGCACAATCAAGAGGATTCAATAGACATTGATAGAACACTTCACCCAACATCAACAGAATATTCATTCTACTCATCAGCACGTGTAACAACTCCAAGATTGATCACATTCTTAGGCATAAATCAAGCATGAACAAATTTCAAAAGATCAAAATAATACCATGAATCTTCTCAGATCACAATAGAATAAAAATAGAGATCTCCACCACCAAGATCCTCCCAAAACACACAAAGATAAGGACACTAAACAACATGCTGCTGAATGACCTCTGGGTATAAAAATTTATATCATTGCATGCACACATCAAGGAAACAGAAAGATCACAAGTAGACAGACTAATGTCATACCTAAAGGAGTTGGAAAGAAAAGATTATATAAATCTTAATTTCAGTAGAAGAATCCAGACCACCAAGATAAATCACAATAGCAGGACACAGAAGACAAAATATTTTAGAATGCATTAGAAAGACCAAAAGCTGGTTCTTTGAAAGGATAAATAATATTGACATTTGTCTGGCCAGATTGACTTTTTAAAAAGAAAGAGAAAGCCCAGATAAACACAAGTAAAAATGCAAGTGAAGTCACAAATAACCCTGAAGAAATTTATAAGATTATAAGAGATTATTATAAAAATCTGTATGCAAATAACCTAGAAACCTAAAGAAAATGGAGGACTATCTGATATCACACAACCTCACAAGATTGAAACAAGAAGAAATTGAAACTCAAAACAGTCCAGTAATAATCCAGGAAATCAACTCACTCATAAGAAATCTACCCACCAAAAAAGCCCTTGACCAGATGGCTTCCAAAATAAATTCTACAAGACATAAAAGAAGGAGCTGATACCAATCTTATTGAAAGTATTCCAAATGATCAAGAAAGACGGAATTCTCCCCCAACACATTTTTTGAAGCCAATATCATACTGATACCCAAATCTGGCAACAAACCAGCAAGAAAAGAGAATTACAGGCCAATCTCCTTGATCAAACTAGATGCAAAAATTCTCAACAAGAGTCTAGTAAATCAGATGCAACAACACAAGAACTGCATAGTTATAACATTAGACACAGAAAAAGCATTCAACAAAATTCAGTATCCCTTCTTGATGAAAACTCTTGAGCACCTAGTCATAGAAAGACCAGTTCTCAAACGGTAAGAGCCATCTATGGTAAACACACAGCCAACATTTTTCTCAATGAGCAAAGTTGAAAACATGCCCCCTAAGAATGGGATTAAGACAAGGATGCTCACTGTCACCCCACCTTTTTGACAAAGTGCTGGAAGTCTTAGCCAGAGCAAACAGGCAAAAGAAGGAAATTGGGGGTATCCTAAAAGGGAAAGAGGAAGTTAAGCTCTCTCTCTTTGCAAAGAATATGATTCTATATCTTGATAACCCTAGAGAGTCTGTCAAAAGCCCTCTCACACTGATAATCAACTTTGGTAAAGTCTCAGTTTATAAAATCAATGTGCAAAAGACAGTTGCATTTTATACACCAGCAGAGAACCAAATAAAAAGTACACTCCCATTCACAATAGCCACAAAGAAATGAAATATCTTGGCATCCACCTAACCAAAAAAGTGAAAGATCTTTACAATAAGAACTACAAAACACTGCTCAAAGAAATCAAGGATGACACAAACAAATGGAAAAACATTCCATGTTCATCAATCAGAAGAATCAATATTGTCAAGAGGTCCATTCTACCCAAGGCAATCTACAGATTCAATGCAATACCTATCAAATCACCAACATCATTTTTCTCAGCCCTGGAAATGACAATACAAAATTTCATATAGAAGCAAAAGGAGCACAGATAGCCAAAACAATCCTCAGCAAAACGAACAAAGTGGGAAGTATACTTCCAGACTTTAAACTTTACTATAAGGCTGCAGTACTACAGTAACCGAAATAGCCTGGTATTGGTACAGGAATAGGCACATAGACCAATAGAACAGGGCAGAAATTCCAGAAGCAAAAATACAGCCTCTCATCAAACTCATCTTTGACAAAGTCACCAGTAACAATCACTGGGAAAAAAAGATCATATTTAGCAAATGATGCTGGGAAAACTGGCTGATCACATGAAACTGGACCCCTACCTGTCACCATATACAAAAATCAACTCTAAATGAATCAAAGACCTAGACATAAAATCTCAAGCTATAAGAATCTTAAAAGAAAACATAAGAAACACCCTTATGCACATTGGAGTAGGCAAAAAATTCTTGACCAAGCCCCCAAAAATGAATGCCATAAAATCCAAGATAGACAAGTAGGACCTCCTCAAACTGAAATGCACAGCAAAAGAAATCACCAAGAGAGTAAAGAGACAACTCATAGAATGGGAAAAAGATATTTGCAAATTATGTATCTGACCAAGGTCTAACACCCAGGAGCCACAAGGAACTCAAATGAAGTGAAAGGAAATAAAACAAACATGCCCATTAAAAAGTTGGCAAAAGACATAAATAGACACTTTTCAAAAGACATAAAGGTAACCAACAGATGCACGAAAAAATGCTCAGCCTCACTAATCACCAGATAAATGCAAATTGAAAGTACAGTGAGATACTACCTAACTCCAGTAAGGATGGCCATCATTAATAAATCAAAAAACAACAGATGCTGGCGAGGGTGTGGAAAAAAGGGAACACTAATGGTAGGAGTTCAAGCTAGTTCAACTATGGAAAGCAGTGTGGCGATTCCTAAAAGAACTAAAACCTAGCCGGGCTCGGTGGCTCAGGCTGTAATCCCGCGCCTTTGGGAGGTTGAGGTGAGTGGATTGCCTGAGCCCGCGGGTTCGAGACCCGCCTGGGCAGCGAGACCTCATCTCTACAATAAATCAAAAAATCAGCTGGGCGTGGTAGCGTATGCCTGTAATTCCGGCTACTTGGAAGGCTGAGGCGAAAGGATCGCCGGAGCCCAGCAGGTCGAGGTTGAGGTGGCTGGGAGCGGCCACTGCACTCCAGTCTGGGTGACAGAGTAAGACTCCAACTCAAAAAAAAAAGAACTAAAACTTGACCTTCCATACAATCCAACAATCCCTCTCCTAGGAATATACCCAGAGGACCATAAATTGTTCAACCAAAAAGACACCTGCACACTTATGTTTATTGCCACACTATTCTCAATAGCAAAAACATGAACTCAAACCCTACTGCCCATCAAAAGTGAAGTGGATAAAGAAAATATGGCACATATCACAATGATGTATTACGCAGCCATAAAGAAGAACAAAATCATGAACTTCACAGCAAATTGAATGGAATTGGAGACCACTATACTTAGTGATCTGTCACGGAAACAAAGAACTGAATACAGCATGTTCTCACTCATGAGTGTGACCTGAATTAATCACATTAGCATAAGGGAGGGATTGGCAGTTGCTGGGCACTGCTAGGTGAGGGAGAGATGGAGGGAGAGGGGCATGTGACAACACAAAAGTTACTTAGTTCTATGCCAAAGGGAGTGAGGGCCAGTTGGAGGCCCAAACTTACCTGCATGCAGCCCACTTGTATACCTAATCCTTACTTGTACCCTACATTTCTATAATAAAACAAAATTTAATTTTTAAAAACTGCATATATTGATAAGGGGCATTGATTCTTAGTTTTCAACTTTTTCCTTTGATATATGTCTACTTTGGTATCAGGTTAACGCTGATCTCACATACTGGGTTGGGAAGTATTGTCTCACTGTTTTTTAAATGATTGCCATTTTAAAAATGTAAATGTTCAACAGTAAAGTGACTAGAGCCAGGTCTTTTATTTGTGGATAGTTTTTTGATTAGTAATCCTATAAAAACAAACAAAAAACTTGTTAAAGTTCTGTCTTTCAGGTTTTCTATTTCTTCTTCAAAAATTAATGTTATTTATTTCTAAATTTATTTCATTGTGGTTGGTTAGAGAATGTATTTCTTATTATTTTAGTTTTTAAATGCACTGAGATATTTTTATAACCTAACATATAGTCTATTGTAAACAATGCTCCATGTGCACTTAAAAGCAATGTGTACTCTGCTATTGTGTGGTGTGTTTTGTATAAGTCTGTTAGGTCTAGTTGGTTCACAATGTTGTTCAAACCTTTACCTTTCTTGCTGATCTTCTGTCTAGATGTTCTATCCATAATTGAAAGTGAGGTATTGAAACCTCAAACTATTATTGTTGAATTGTCTATTTCTCCTTTCAATTGTATTAGATTTTGCTTCATGTTTTTTGGGACTCTTTTTTTAGGAGCATATCTGTTTATAATTAAAGTGTCTTTTAATAAGTTGATTTTTTATAATTATAAAATGTCCTTATTTGTCTCATAACAATTTTTGTCTTAAAGTTTATTTTATTGAATATTAACATAACTAGCTCTATTTGTATTACTGTTTGGATGGCATCTCTTTTTCTATCCTTTCACCTTCAGATGATTCATTCATTTGAACCCTCAGCATGCAAAATGTATACTTAGTTTTTTAAATCCACTCTACCAATATCTTCCTTTTAATTTGAGAGTTTAATCCGGGCATGGTCATTTATCTCAGTACTTTGGGAGGCCAAGACAGGAAATTTGCTTGAGCCCAGAAGTTAGAGATCAACCTGGACAACATAGTGAGACCCTGTCTCCACAAAAAAATTAAAAAAATTTAGCCAGACTTGGTGGCACGCACCTATGGTACCGATTACTCAGGAGGCTAAGGAGAGAGGTCACTAGATTTCAGAAGTTGGAGGCTGCAGTGAGCCATGATGTGCTACTGCACAACAGTCTGGGACACAGAATGAGACCCCAATTCTAAATAAATAAATAAATAAATAGGTTTAATCCATTTACATTTAATGTGATTACTGATGAGATAATTATGTCTGCCATTGCTATTTGTTTTCTATATATCTTATGTCTTCCTTATTTCTCTATTCCTTCATTACTGCTATATTTGGTGCTAAACAGAAACTTTCTTTTTTCATTTTAAAGATGTGGGGTACAATTAAGGATTAGATATACAAGTGGTCATCATACAGGTAAAGTTTGGGCCTCCCTTTGGTCCCCACTTCGCCTGGTTTGAGATCGGGTACCCTTAATGATGTTATGTGCCCCACTCTCTGGCAGTTTCCGGCTACTACCAATCCCTTTCTTATAGTATTATGATAAATGTTCTAGTTCCACTGAACATTTGGTATTCAGCTGGTTGATATGTTCAACAGAAAATTTCTAGTACAGTGTGTAATTTCTTTCTGTTTCTTTTTTGTTGTCTTTTTAGAGATAGGGTCTCACTTTGTCACCCAGGTTAGAGAGGAGTGGTGCAATCTTGGCTCATTGCAGCTTCAACTTCCTATGCTCAAGGGATCCTCCTGCCTTAGCCCTTCAAGTAGCTGATGCTACAGGCACACACCAGTATGCCCAGCAAATTTTTGTATTTTTTTGTAGACACAGGGTCTCACTATGTTGCCCAGGCTGGTTTTGAGCTCCTGGCCTCAAGTGATTATCCCACCTCAGCAACCCAAAGTGCTGGGATTACAGGTGTGAGCCACTGTGGTTGGGCCTGTTGTTTCTTTTATTATAAATTTTAAGAGTTTTTTAGTAGTCTCTCTAAAGATTACCATTAATTCTTAATTAATTGCAAAATTAAAATCTAATTTGGATGCATACCAACTTAACTTTAATAGTATACTAAAACTGTATATATATATATATATATAGCTTCATTCCCCCTCCCCTTCTTTAGTACTGCTGTTATAACAAATTACATTTTTTTTAATGATGTGGGGTACAATTCAGGATTAGGTACGCAAGTGGTCATCATGCAGGAAAAATGTGGGCCTCTCTTTGGTCCTCACTTTGCTTGGTTTGAGATCAGTTACCCTTATTGATGTTGTGTCCCCACCCCCACCATGGCAGTATGGCAAAACTGCCAATCCCTTACTTATAGTATTATGGTAAATGCTCTAGGTTCGCTTGTGAGTAGAAACATGTGGTACTCTGTTCTTTGTTTCTATGATAGATCACTGAGTATGATAGCCTGCAAATCCACCTAAGTCACTGTAAAGTCCATATATTTCTCTTTCTTTATGGCTGAGTAGTATTCCATTGTGTATATGTAGCACATTTTTTAATCCAGGCCAGTTTCAATGGGCAGCACAGTTAGTTTCATGTTTTTGCTACCGTGAATAGTGCTACAATAAAAATGTGCGAGGAGGTATATTTTTGTAAAATGATTTGAGTTCTTCCAGGTATATTCCCAGTAAGAAGATTGCTGGGACGTATAAAAGGTCAATGTTCTTTTAAAATAGTCACACTATCTTCCAAAGAGGTTGCACTAGTTTGCATTCCCACCAGCAGTGTAGAAGCGTTCCTTTTTCTCTGCATCCTTGCCAGCATCTGTTGTTGTTTGTTTTATTACAGATGTCCATTCTTACAGGGGTTACGTGGGTATCTCAGTGTGGTTTGATTTGCATTTCTCTGATGACTAGTGAGGCTGAGCACTTTTTCATGTGTCTGTTGACTGTCTGTATATCTTCTTTTGATAGTGCCTATTCATGTCTTTGACCCACTTTTTAATGGGGCTGTTTTTTTTTTCTTTTGGCATGTTTGAGTTCCTTATAGATCCTGGATGTTAAGCCTTTGTCAGATATACAGTTGGCAAATATTTTTTACCAGTCTGTGAGCTGTCTCCCTTATCTCTTGATGGTATGTTTTGCTTTGCAAAAGCTTTTCAGTTTGGTGAGGTCCCACTTGTCTATCTTATCTCTTATGACATGGGAACCTGGGGGTTTTGGTCAGGAATTGGTTGCCAGTTCCAATTTGCAGAAGGTTCTTATATTTTGAGGTTTTATGTTTAGGTATTTAATCTATTTAGAGTTGATTTTTGCGTATGGTGATAATTAGGGGTCCTGTTTCAATCTTCAGCATGTGGTCAGCCAGTTCTCCTAGCACCATTTACTGAATACGTTCTCCTCTCCTCCATGGTTGTTGGTAGAGGCTCTGTCAAAGATGAGTTGGTTGAGAAATTGGGGTTTTCCTTCTGAAAACTTTATCCTGTTCCATTGGTTCATATGCCTATTCTTGTGCCAATTCCAGGCTGTTTTGATTACTATAGCCTTATAGTGAAGTTTAAAGTCTGGAAGTGTGATACCTCCTGCTTTGTTTCTTTTGCTGAGAATTGTTTTGGCTATTTGTGGTCATTTATGTTTCCATATGAATTTCTAAATTGTTGTTTCTAGGTCTGAGAAGAATGATGTTGGTAATTTAATGGGCATTGTGTTAAATCTGTAGATTGCCTTTGATAGGATGAACATCTTAATAATGTTGATACTTCCTATCCATGAGCATGGAATATTTTTCCATTTCTTTGTGTCTTCTTGAATTTCTTTAAGCAGTGTTTTGTAGTTTTTGTTGTAAAGCTCTTTCACTTCACTGGTTAGGAGTGGCCACTGCACTCCAGTCTGGACGACAGAGTGAGACTCCAACTCAAAAAAAAAAAGAATACAACTGTCTTTGGTACCTTTATTTTTTACCCTGAGACTTTGTCAAAGTCCTTTAGCAGTGATAGCGGGTTTTTGACAGATTCTCTTGGATTTTCGAGGCATAGGATCATATCGTCAGCAAAGAGGGATAACAACTTCCTCTTTTCCTATTTGGATACCCCTGATTTCCATCTCTTGTCTAATTACTCTAGCTAGGACTTATAACACAATGTTGACAAAGAGGGATGAGAGGGGTACTCTTTCTTGTTCCGGCTTTCAGGGGAAATGTTTCCAGTTTCTGTTCATTTGGCAATATACTGACTGTGGGTGTATCGTAGATGGTGCTTACTATTTTGGGGTATGTTCCTTCTATACCTAGGTGTTTGAGGGTTTTTATCAAGAAGGCATGTTGGATTTTATCAAAAACTTTTTCTTCATCTAATGATATAATCATATGGTTCTTGTTTTTACATCTGTTGATGTGTTTAATAACATATGTGATCTTGTGGATGTTGAACCAGTCCTGCATCCTGGGGTTGAAGCCTACTTGGTCATGGTGGATGATTTTTGAAATGTGCTGTTGGATCCAATTTTCCAGAATCTTGCTAAAAACTTTTATATCTAAGTTCATTAATGATATTGGCCTTTAGTTCTCCTTTTTGGCTGGATCTTTACCCAGATTAGATATCAGTGTTATGTTAGCTTCATAAAATGATTTGGGGAGAACTTCATCTTTCTCAATTGCCTGGAATACTTTCAAAAGGATTGGTAACAGCTCCTCCTTGTACATTTTGTAAAATTCCACTAGACAGCCATCTGGTCCAGGGCTTTATTTTTTGTAGGTGGTTTTCCTATGAGAGGATCAGTTTACTGCATTGTTATTGCTCTATTTAGTGTCTCACTGTCTTCTTGTTTCAACTTGGGAGGTTGTGTGATTTCAGAAACTCCTCCATTTCATTTAGGTTAACAAGTTTGTTTCTATACAGGTGTGCACAGTAATCTCCTATGATATTTTGTATTTCTTCTGAGTTAGATGTTTTGCATTTCCGATTGTTTTTATTTGGGCTTTTTCTCTATTTTTCTTGGTCATTATGCCTAGGAGACCACCAACCTAGTTTATTATTTCAAAGAGCCAGTTTTTTGTTTTGTTAATTTTTTATGGCATTTTTGTCTTCTATGTTCCATATTTGGGCTTCTACTTTGGTGATCTGGATTCTTCTGCTAAAGTTAGGGTTTTGGTGGTCTTGTCTTTCCAGCACCCTTAAGTGTTTTGTTAGGCTGCAAACTTGTGATCTTTACATTTTCTTGATAGTGTACAAAGAGATATAAATTCCCCTCTTTGAACTGTTTTCTTGGCATCCCAGAGATTTTGGTAGGATGTTTCTTCATTTTGATTTGTTTCTAGGTATCTTTGAATTTGTATTTTGATTTCTGTGTTGACCCAGTAGTTGTTCAGCATCACGCTGTTTAGTGTCCATGTCTTTGTGGGTTTGGGGGAATTTTGTTCGTGCTGATGTTTATTTTTATTCCACTGTGGTCTGAGAAGATGCATGGCAGCATTCCAGTCTTATAAAATGTGTTTGTGCTTGGTTTATGGCTGAGGATGTGATCAATCTTGGAGTATGTTTCATGTAGTGATGAGTAGAATATATAATCTGTGGTTGTTGGGTGGAATATTCTGTAGGTATCTATTAGGCCCATTTGATCAAGCATCAAGTTGAGGTTCTGGATCTCTTTGTTGATTTTTTGCCTCAATGATCTATCTAGGGTTGTTAGTGGAGTATTTAAGTCCTCATCTATAATAGTGTTAGTATTTAAGTCCTCATCTATAATAGTGTTAGAGTCAATCTCTTTTTTTAGTTTACTTAGTAGTTGCTTTATAAATGCTGGTGCTCCTGTGTTGAGTGCTCAATATGTTTAGAATGGATATTTCTTGTTAATGGATTGAACCTTTTATCATTGCATAGTGTCTTTCTGTATCTTTTAAAATTTTTGATAGCTTAAAGGTTGTTTTGTCTGATATTAAGATTGTTACTCCTGCTTTCTTTTGTGGTCCATCCATCTTGAAGCTTGTTTTCTACCATCTAACTTTTAGTCTGTGTATGTCCCTTGGGATGAGATGAGTCTCTTGGATACAGTAATTTGGGGTCATGATTTTTTTTATCCAGTTTGCCATTCTGTGTCTTTTCAGTGGTGTATTTAGTCCATTCACATTAAGCCTAATTATTGAAATGTGATTGTTTATCCCCATCATGAAGTTCTTATATTTTTTTTTCTGTTTGTTTTTATTTTCTTTTAGCTTTTGGATTAATGTCTGTGTTTGTTTTCAAGCTTGCAGTCACAATGCTTTCTTTGCTGATTTTCTGCTGTTCTCTTGGGAAGTGTGTGGTCATTCTTTTTTTATTTCTTGTGTGCTTAATACCTTTTTAAATCATCTCCTGTAGAGCTGGTCTGGAAGCTGCATAATATCTTAGGGCCTGGATGTCTGTGAAGGATTTTAATTCTCCATCACTGATGAAGAATTACCTTGACAGAGTAGAATATTTTTAGTTGAAAATGTTTATCTTTGCGGACTTTGAATATTTTACTCCAGCCCCTTCTAGCTTGTAACATTTCTGCTGATAGGTATGCTGGTATTCTGATTGGTTTTACCCAGTAGG
The DNA here is from genome assembly GCA_027257055.1 of Cephalopachus bancanus. Classification (NCBI taxonomy): domain Eukaryota; kingdom Metazoa; phylum Chordata; class Mammalia; order Primates; family Tarsiidae; genus Cephalopachus; species Cephalopachus bancanus. The sequence continues at coordinate 173,231 of JAPVLO010001425.1, read as the reverse complement.
TAGTTTGACCTTTCTCTCTTGCTGTCTTTGGGATTTTTTTTTCTTTTGTGCCTACTTCGTGTAGGCAAATTACTATGTTTATAGGGGTTGGTCTTTTCATTTGATATCTTATAGGGGTTCTCTGTATCTCTCGTGATTGAATTGTCACATCTCTGGAGAGATGGGGAAAATTTTCTTGGATAACCTCCTGGAATACTTGCTTCAGGGTGTTCTCCATTTCCCTTTCTTCCTCGAGGATACCAATCAGGCTTTGGTTTGGCCTACTGATATAATATTGGAGGTTTTGGTCTTTCTGAGTTTCTGAGTTTTCTTTCTTTTTTTTCTTTTGTTTTTTGTCTTGTTTTGTTTTGTTTAATTTTACGGAACAGGTTAATTCCATGTTTTGGCCTTCAAGTCCTGAGATTCTTTCTTCTGCTTGATTCATTCTGCTTTCTGTGCTTGTCATCTTGTTAGCTATTTCCTGAATGAGGTTTTTATGGCCAACATCTCTGTTATAGATTCTTTCAGTGTTATGTCTTGTCTTTCTTGAGTCTTAGTCACTCTTTCCATCCATTCCCTAATCCCTGTTGTTTTCTGGTACCAGTCATTGGTGACTTTTTTTGTTTGGGCTCTGAGGTCTGATTTTTCTAGCATTTCCTCTTTGTAACACTTGGAGTTACCTGTGTTCCTCTGATAATTTTCCTCATTTGTAACAGATCTCTTTCTTTTATCTTTAGGTTCATTATTCAGTGGCAGCAGGAGAGGTTTTCACTTTTGATGCTTGCTTAGCCCTCTATTCTTCCCTGATCAGGGCTCTGAATTTATTTTATTTTGAAACAGGGCTGTGGGTGAGAAGTTTTGCTGTCTCTTGTAGTATGAAAATTGAATAAGGCAGAGGATGAGGAGCTAGGATTCAGAAACTAGTTGCAAATCACAATGTTCACTGTTTGTGGTATGGGGTCCCAGAGACCCACTCTGCATCACCACTCCATATGATGATGCAATGGGTATGTGTGTGTATCTCCTGAGTCCAAGATACAATAACAGCAATGAGGAGAAGAGAAAAAAGTAGAATGAAATAAGGCAGACAAAACTTTTTTAAAGAAACAGAGAACAAAAAGAACAGAAAGCAAAGAAACAAACGCACACATACACATAAAAGCAAGCTGGAATAACAACAAAGCAAAACAAAACAACAACAACAAAAAGCAGGAAAACCAAACACACAGGCACACACACCCAACTCAAAATGAAAGGAGAAGAAAAAGAGGAAAAGAAAAGGAACTCAAATCCAACCTTCACACATATATTCACAAACACGTTGAACTAAAAAAAGAGAAGAACAAAAAAAGCAAAAAAGAAAGATCAAAAATAAATAAATAAAATGAATAAATCCCTCATGCACACACATAACAAAAACAAAAAACAAAAAAAGATAGAAGAAAAGAAGAAGAAAGAAAAAAGTAATAGTAATAGGAACCTCATGACAAGGATAAACTCTCACATTTCAATAATTAGCCTGAATGTGGATGGACTAAATGTACCACCGAAAAGGCATAGAATGGCAAAATGGATAAAATATCATGAAGCAACAATATATTGTCTCCAAGAGACTCATCTCACCAGAAAGGACACTCACAGATTCAAAGTAAGAGAATGGAAAGCAAAATTTCAGGCAATGGAACAAAAAAAGAAAGCTGGAGATACGATCTTAAGATCAGACAAAATACCCTTTAAGCTATCAAAAATTTAAAAAGATACAGAAGGTAACTATATAAGGACAAAGGGTTCAATTCATCAACATGAAATATCCATTCTAAACATATATGCACCCAACATAGGAGCATCAACTTTCATAAAGCAGCTTCTAGGCAAACTTTAAAAAGATATTGACTCTAACACCATCATAGCTGGGGACTTTAATACCCCATTCACATCCCTAGACAGGTCATCAAGATGAAAATTCAGCAAGGAGATTTGGAACCTCAATGTGACTCTTGACCAAATGGATTTAATTGATACCTACAGAACAGTTCACCAAAAGACCACAGAATAAATATTCTACTCATCACCAGATGAAATGTACTCTAAGACTGACCACATACTTGATCATAAATCAAGCATAAACAAATTTCATAAGATTGAAATTCTGCCATGCACCTTCTCAGACTACAGTGGAATAAAAATAAATATCAACACCAACAAAGTTTCCCCAAAACCCACAAAGACATGGACAATACACAGATGATGCTAAGCAACTCCTGGGTCAACATAGAAATCAAAACAGAGATTAAAAGATACCTGGACACAAATGAAAATGAAGAAACATCTTACCAAAACCTCTGGGATGCCATGAAAGCAGTAGTAAAAGGGGAATTCATATCTCTGCAAACACACATGAAGAAAATGTAAAGATCACAAGTTAACAGCCTAACAAGACACCTAAGGAAGCTGGAAAAGCAAGACCACCAAAATCCTAACTTAAGCAGAAGAACTAAGATCACCAAAATAAAAGCTCAAATCCAGGGCATAGAAGACAAAAAGACAATACAAAAATAAATAAATGAAACAAAAAGCTGGTTCTTGGAAAGGATAAACAAGATTGATGGTCCCCTAGCTAGACTGACCAAGAAAAAGAGAGAAAATGCCCAAACACAATCAGAAACACAAAAGATGAAGTCACAACTGACCCTGAACAAATACAAAAGATTAACAGAGACTACTATGTACACTTGTATGGAAGGAAACTTGAAAATCTAAAGGAAATGGAGGACTTTCTGACATCACACAAACTCCCCACGTTGAGACAAGAAGAAATCAAGACCCTAAATAGACCACTAACAGTCCAGGAAATTGACTACGTCATAAGAAAACTACCTACAAAAAAAAGCCCTGGACCAGATGGCTTTCCAGCAGAATTCTAGAAAACATACAAGGAGGAACTGATACCAATCCTATTGAAAGTATTCCAAGCGATTGAGAAATATGGAACTCTCCCCAAATCATTTTATGAAGCTAATATCACATTGATAACCAAGTCAGGTAAACAGCAAACAAAGAAAGATAACTATAGGCTAATATCCTTGATGAACATAGATGCTAAAATTCTCAACAAGATCCTAGCAAGCCAGATTCAGTAACACATCTCAAAAGTCATCCACCACGACCAAGTAGGCTTCATCTCTGGTATGCAAAGCTGGTTCAACATTTGTAAGACCATAAACATAATTAAATGCATCCATGCTCATGGATTGGAAGAATCAACATTGTTAAGATGTCCATTCTACCTAAGGCAATCTACAGATTTAATGTAATACCCATCAAATTACGAGCAACATTCTTCTCAGACCTAGCAACAACAATACAGGAATTCATGTGGAAACATTAATGGCCATGAATAGCCAAAACAATCCCCAGCAAAAAAAAAATAAAAACAGGAGGTATCACACTCCCAGACATTAAACTTTATTCTAAAGTTACGATAATCAAACCAGCCTAGCATTGCTACAAGAACAGGCATATAGACCAATAAAATAGAGTTGAGATTCCAGAAGCAGAACCTCAATTTTTCAACCAACTCATCCTCGACAAAGCCTCCACCACCAGCCACTCGGGGGAGGAGGACCTATTCAGTGTATAGTGCTAGGAGAACTCACTGACCACATGCAGAAGAATGAAACAGGATCCCAACCTATCCTCATACAAAAAAATTGATTCTAAATGGATCAGAGACCTAAACGTAAAACCTCAAACTATAAGAACCTTGGAAAATGCAGGAGACACTCTTATGGAAATTGGAACCGGCAACCAATTCCTGATCAAAACCCCAAGTGCCCATGCCATAAGAGATAAGATAGATAAGTGGGACCTCATCAAACTGACAAGCTTCTGCAAAGTAACCGACAAGAGAGCAGGGAGACAGCCCACAGGCTGGGAAAAGATATATTTGCCAACTCTGTCTGACAAAGGCCTAACATCTAGGATCTACAAGGAACTCAAATGTGCTGAAAAGAAAAAAACAAACAGCCCCATTACAAAGTGGGCAAACGATATGAATAGACAGTTCTCAAAAGAAGACATATGAGCACCAACAGAAACACGAAAAACTGCTCAGCCTCAGTAGTCATCAAAGAAATGCAAATCAAAACTACAGAGATATCACCTTACTCCAGTCAGAATGGCCATCAATAACTAAAAAATAACAGATGCTGGAGAGGATGTGGCGAAAAGGAACACTTCTACACTGTTGGTGGGAGTGTAAACTAGTACAGCCTCTGTGGAAAACAGTGTGGTGATTCCTAAAGGTTTAAAAATGAACCTTCCATATGACCCCACAATCCCCTTACTGGGAATATACCTGGAAGACTTCAAATCACTCTATTAAAAAGAAACCTGCACACGTATGTTTATCACAGCATTGTTCACAATAGCAAGAATATGGAACCAACCACGTTGTCCATCAAAAGAGGACTGGATAAAAAATATGTGGTACATATACACAATGGAATATTACACAGCCATAAAGAAGAACAAAATCATGAACTTCGCATCAACCTGGATGGACTTAGAGTCTATAATACTGAGTGATATTTTACAGAAACAAAGAACTGAGTATCACATGTTCTCACTCATAAGTGGACCTTGAACAACTATTGCAATAATATAAGGAAAGGATTGACAGTAGTGGTAAACTACGGGAGCATGGGTGGGGCATGGAGGTGAGATTGGCAGTAGTGGGAAACTGCCTGGGAAAGGGGGGCACACCTCATCAACAAGGGTGCCTGCACAATGAAAAATTTTTATACCTAACCCTGAATTGTACCCCTCAATTTTAAAATACAATAATTTTTTAAAATGTAAATTCAATTATTAAATCAATAATATTTCTTAAATCTGATCACTTAAATAAAGAGGTATCAATGGAAACAAAAAGGGAATGGGGTGATGCAGATCAAACCCTCACATACACATTCATGCACAAAGGAAAACTATTTAACAATGTAAATAAAAATCAAACAAAAAAATCTGCCCTCTTGTGGCAGATTCTGTCGGTGTGACTCTCAGCTGCCTGTCTGCTTTCTCCTGCAGTACTTTGGCCTCATTCACAATCTCCCCAGTGTCTGGCCCAGGGAAGCAGCAGGGAGGAAAGGGGGTGAACGATTTTTCAGTCCTCCCCTCCCACTTTAGTATGGTCAAGGGGATCCCCTCCACTGGGAAGTGCAGGATTGTATCTTCCCCAGGTACTGGCAGGGGGTGCCCCAGTCAGGCTTATCCAGGAGTGGAGTCCTCCTATTGCAGCTGACTTCCAGGCTCTGCCTGGGTTTGTCCCTCTCAGTAATGCCCCAGGTATGTGGGTCTGATGTTCAGAGGATTGCTGGGGAGGAGGGAGTTGGGTCAGCCCCAGACTCACCACTGATGTTTTGGAGGTCTTCATCGTCCTTTTCTGGCCACATCCTTTGTCCCACTGCTGAATCAGGGTAGGGGGTGGGGTGTCTGAGAGTCAGCACTCATTCTTTCCCTTCAGAGTTTGTACTTTCAGGATATTCCCCCTGGGTCACAATCAAACCCTGAGTAGTTAATCTGCCAGTTACAGAGATCAGGTCAGGTCAGTTGCTGTGTGGTGAGCAAGTCAGAGCACTTTCCTGCCCAGTTTTCAAGATGGTGGCAGAATGCCTCTTTTGTCTTCTCCAGTGGGGCTCTGTCTCTGGTCTCCCTTGCTGTCAGTGTCTGTCCAGGCACTGTGGTAGTGAGGCAGAGCCTGGAGCCAGCAGTCTCTCCTGGCAACTTCTCCCCAGGAAGGACTTTGTTGATTTTTTTTAAATGGCACTTGGTTTCTGCACCCTGGAAAGCATTAGGAACCAAGCTGAGCAGCTGCTGCACCGGCTACTTCACCAGGAGAGCTCTGACCACTTGCTTCCGAATCCCCACTCAGTCAACCATTCACCTATATCTTTATATTTATAATTATGTCAATATAGATTTGTAATTATTGCTTTATGCAGTATATTTTAAATCAGATAGGAAAAAAGAAGCTACATACAAAAAGTACATTTACATTTTGTATTTACTTATGTAGTTACCCTTCCTGATGCACTTTTATTTCCTTATGCTAATTCAAGTTACCATCTACTGTCCTTTAATTTTATCCTGAAGAATGCCTTTTAATATTTCTTATAGGCTAGAACTGCTAGTAATAATCTCTCTCAGTTATTGTTTAACTTGAAATGTCTTAATCCTTTTTCTTATTTTGAAGTAGTTTTGCTGAATGTCAAATACTTGATTGATAGGATTTTTGTTTCAGAACTTTGAATATGACATCCCACTGTCTTCTGGCTGCCATTGTTTCTTATGAGAAACCATACATTAATCTTATTGAGAATCTCCTGTATATGATGAGTTCCCTCTCTCTGTTTTTTTCAATATTTTTTCTTTGGCTTTTACTTTTAATCATGAAGTGTCTGGGTGTAGAGGTTTTTTACTTTATCCAACTTGAAGTTCATTGAACTTGCTTGGACTTGAAGATTTTTTTTCAACAAATTTGAATGTTTTCTGACATTATTTCTTCAAATATTCTTTCTACCCCTTTCTCTCTCTTCTTCTTCTTTGATTACCATTGTGTGTATGCTGGTATCCTTAGTTGTGTGCCATAGGTCTTTAAGGTATTGTTCATTTTTTTTATTCTTCTAACTGGATTCTTCTAACTGGATAATTCTTCTAACTGGATAATTTTTTAAAAATTAAATCTTTATGTGTGGATGCACAAGTACAGATTTCTTACATGCATATATTGCATAATGGAGAGTCTTGGCTTTTAATGTACCCATCACCACAATAGTGCACATTGTGCCAAATAGGTAATTTTTAAACCCCTAAGATAATGGAAAACAGTTTGGTTATTCCTAAAAGATCTAAAAATCGACCTTCCATATGACCTTGCAATCCCTCTACTGGGAATATACCCAGAGGAACTCAAATCACTCTATGAAAAAGGTACCTGCACATGCATGTTTATTTCAATATTATTTCAATAGCAAAAACATGAAACCAACCATGCAGCCCATCAAAAGAGAACTTAATTTTAAAAATGTTGTACATATACACAATGGAATATTATGCAGCCATTAAAAAGGAAAAATTAAGAACTTCACAGCAACTTGGATGAATTTAAGGTCTATAATACTGAGTGATATGTCACAGAAACAAACAACTGTGTACCACATGTTCTCACTCATAAATGGACCTTGAACAATTATCATAATACTATAAGAAAGGGATTGGCAGTAGTTGGAAATTGCCAGGGGGAAGGCAGGAATGGCAGTAATGAGAAACTGCCAGGGGAGGGGTGGAGAACACCACATCAACAAGGGTACATCCATAATGAATATTTGTATACCTAACACTGAATTTTACCCCACATCTTCAAAATTTTAAAAAAAGAAAGTATCATCAGAAAAAAAGAAAGAAAAAAAAGAACACTGAGAATTCTGTTCTGCTCCTAGCCTGACTTGCTGTGTGACTTTAGATATGTTACATCCCCTCTATGGACCTTCTTCCCACTGCTTACCCCCAACAGTGGAAATTAAGATGCTTCACCTCATAGTACTAATGATTGATAACATGGTCAGGAATTCTGGAAAGTCTAGCACAGATGCTCAGAGAAGAGCTCCAATCTTTGCATCCATACCTTACTTCTCAGTTCCTTGCTGGAAGAGAGGCCTCTGACCTTAATTCCTTGTTGTCATAACAACATCTACAGTGAACCCATCCTGGGACTGGACAACTGACATAAATGGCTACCTTGATGAGACCAGTGCTGGGCCAGATAGGGGCAATATCAGAATTTCTATCTTTCCTTCTTGGCTCCAAACTTTGTGACCAAAGATTCTCACTATACACACTGTTCTATGGCATTAAACTCTGCAAAACTTTGCCTGCTATGCTCCAGACAGCAGTCAATGGCACTGAAAACAGGTTAAGCAAGATGGAGAGGGAGAGGTACAGATCTAGAAACAATTCAAGTCCAAGTGGGGTTAAGGCAAATGTGTTCTTAGCTTGTCCTCTGTTAGTAAAGTAATATATTTCCCAAACATTCTTAACAATAATAGAGATAAGTCAATTATGACCTCAGTCAGCTCTCCTAGGAAGATGGACATTGGGCCAGATAAGGATAATGGCAGGGACTTATTGCTTGAACTCTAAAGCAGGGCTCTCCAAGCAGCTTGCAGCTGATTTCTGATTCCTCCTAGGTCTCAAATATCTTCAAGTCAGCGTCTCAAAGATCCAAACCCCAAAGAAATATTTTGTGTTCCACCTGGATCTGACAATCAACTAGTATGCACTGACATAACTACATTGACTGTTAAAATAAACTACATTCATGCCATTTGATAATTAGGTGTTTCCTGTAACCCCTGAGACCTTCATTATCACCTTGACTGTCATGACCCATCCTCTAGAACTCTCCAGACCAATACATGGTCTTGAAACAAAAGTATTAATGCCTGGTACACAAGGGAACCTCTAAGACGTCAGATCTACAGCAGCATCTGTTGTGATTGGTTAAAATGTCTGATGATTAGCACTTCTGGACTCGTTATCTGACAGTGTATCATTTAAGGTGAACTTTTGAATGCCCTTTGTACCTCTCCCTTTCTGGTTTCAGAGTTTTTTGGCTATCTCTGGACATAGTTCAAACCTGTATTGTTTGCTACCTTTCCATTGTCACCTTTGACTTCAAGGCTTCCATAGTTCCATGCCTCTTCCAGGGCAGCATCCATTGGGAGAAGGGAAGTTAGAAGATGCTGGTTTGGGAAAATGAGAAGATGAACCTGAGCGGAGTCTAAGTTCTCAGTTGTTTGGTCTGTGCACTAATTCCTCTATCAAGTTTTTCAGTACTTGACTCCTTTTAAGGAGAAATTATTGTTTGATCTGCACCAGCATATAGCTTAGGTTCTCTCAGCTCCAATCAGAAGCTCTGAAAACCACAATACATGATTTATTTTATTTTTTCATAATCAATATTTTTTATTATGGTTTTGTGGGGTACAGTTAAGGGTTAGGTATACAATTACGTTTCATTCAGGCACCCTGTTGATAAAAGGTGTTTCCCCATCCCCAGACACATATTTGCTAGTGTTAATCCGATCTTCCTCCCCCCCCCATAGTTTCCCAGTACCATCAGTCATTTTCTTATAGTATTACATTGGATGTTCAAGGTCCATTATATGAGTGAGAACATGTGATACTCGGATCTTTGTTTCTGTGAGAGGTCACTCAGTATTATAGACTCTAGTTCCATCCAGGTTGCTGCAAAATGCATGATTTTATTCTTTTTTATGACTGCGTAGTATTCCATCGTGTATATGTACCACATTTTTTTAATCCAGTCCTCTTTTGATGGCCAGGATGGTTGTTTCCAGGTTCTTGTTATTGTGAACAACGCTGTTATAAACATACGTGTGCAGGTATCTTTTTTATAGAGTGATTTGAGTTCTTTAGGATATATTCCCAGTAGGGAGATTGCAGGGTCATATGGGAGGTTGATATTTAGAGCTTTTAGGAATCGCCACACTACTTTCCACAGAGGTTGCACTAGTTTACACTCCCACCAATTGTGTAGAAATGATCCCCTTTCGGCACACCCTCTCCAGCAGCTGTTATTTTTTGAGTTGTTGATAATTGCCATCCTGACTGGAGTTAGGTGGTATCTCAGTGTGGTTTTGATTTGCATCTCCCTGATGATTAATGAGGTTGAACATTTCTTCATGTGTTTGTTGGCTGCTCAGATGTCCTCTTTTGTGAAGTGTCTGTTCATATCTTTTGCCCATTTTATAATAGGGTTGTTTGTTTTTTTCTTTTCAGCACATTTGAGTTCCTTGTAGATCCAGGATGTTAAACCTTTGTCAGACCTGGTGTTGGCAAATACTTTTTTCCAGTCTGTAGGCTGACTCCCTGTTCTCTTGATGGTTTCTTTGGCTTTGCAGAAGCTTCTCAGTTTAATAAGGTCCCACTTGTCTATCTTCTCTCTTATGACCTGTGGGTTTCGGGATTTGATCAGGAATTGGATGCCAGTTCCAATTTCCACGAGGGTATTTCCTTCATTTTCTCAGGTTCTTATGGTTTGAGGTTTTACATTTAGGTCTCCGATCCATTTGGAGTTAACCTTTGTGCATGGGGATAGATAGGGGTCCTGTTTCAACTTCTGCATGTGGTCAACCAGTTTTCCCAGCACCATTTACTGAATAGGTTCTCCTCTCCCCAGTGGTAGGTGGTGGAGGCCTTGTCGAAGATGAGTTGGTTGAGAAATTGAGGTTTTGCTTCTGGAATCTCAATTCTATTCCATTGATCTATATGCCTGTTCCTATACCAATACCAAGCTGTTTTGATGATTGTAGCTTTATAGTAAAGTTTGAAATCTGGTAATGTGATACCACCTGCTTTGTTTTTTTTTTGTTTTGTTTTGTTTTTTTGCTGAGGATTGTTCTGACTATTCTTGGATGTTTGTGTTTCCATATGAATTCCTGTGTTGTTTTTTCTAGGTCTGAGAAGAATGTTGCTGGTAATTTGATGGGTATTGCATTGAATTTGTACATTGCCTTAGGTAAGATGGACATCTTCACAATGTTGATTCTTCCAATCCATGAGCATGGGATATTTTTCCACTTGTTTGTGTCATCTTTGATTTCTTTGAGCAGTGTTTTGTAATTTTCATTGTAAAGGCCTTTCACGTCTCTGGTTAGGAAGATGCCAAGGTATTTCATTTTTTTGTGGCTGTTGTGAATGGAATTGTGTTTTTTATTTGGGTTTCTGTTTGTTTATTATCGGTGTAGAGAAACGCGATTGTCTTTTGTACATTTATTTTGTATCCTGAGACTTTGCCAAAGGCCTTTATCAGTGTAAGGAGGTTTTTGACAGATTCTTTTGGGTTTTCAAGGTACAAAATCATATCATCTGCAAAGAGAGATAACTTGACTTCCTCTTTTCCTATTTGGATACCCCTGATTGCCTCCTCTTCTCTGATTGTTCAAGCAGGACTTTCAATACTATGTTGAACAGGAGAGGTGAGAGTGGGCATCCTTGTCTTGTTCCAGTTTTCAGGGGAAATGGTTCCAATTTTTGTCCATTTAAGAGTATGCTGGCTGTGGGTTTCTCGTAGATGGCTTTTACTATTTTGAGGTATGCTCCCATTATGCCTAGATGTTCAAGGATTTTTTCAAGAAGTGGTGGTGAATTTTATCAAAAGCTTTTTCTGCATCTAATGATATAATCATGTGGTTTTTGTTTTGACATCTGTTGTATTTAATTACATTTATGGTGTTATGAATGTTGAACCAGCCTTGCATCCCAGGAATGAAGCCCACTTGGTCATGATGGATGATTATTGAGATGTATTGCTGAAATCGGTTTGCTAGGATCTTGTTGAGAATTTTAGCATCTATGTTTATCAAAGATATTGGGCTGTAGTTCTCTTTCTTTGTTGGATCTTTACCTGGCTTGGGTATCAATGTGATGTTGGCTTCGTAAAATGATTTGGGGAGAGTTCCATCTTTTTCAATCACCTGGAATACCTTCAGTAGGATTGGTATCAGCGCCTCCTTAAATGTCTTGTAGAATTCTGCTGGAAAGCCATCTGGACCAGGGCTTTTTTTTTGTAGGAAGTTGTCTTATTACGTAGTTGATTTCTTTGATTGTTATTGGTCTATTTAGGGTCTCAATTTCTTCTTGTTCCAACCTAGGTAGGTTGTGTGATATCAGGAGGTCCTCCATTTCCTTAAGGTTTTCAAGTTTCTTTCCATACAAGTGTATGTAGTAGTCTCTAATGATCTTGTGCATTTCTTCAGGGTCAGATGTGACTTCAACTTTTGTGTTTCTGATTGTGCTTATTTGGTTTTTTTCTCATTTTTTCTTAGTCAGTCTAGCTAGGGGACCATCAATCTTGTTTATCCTTTTGAAGAACCAGCTATTTGTTTCATTAATTTTTTTGTATTATCTTTTTGTCTTCTATGTCCTGGATTTGGGCTTTTATTTTGGTGATCTGGATTCCTCTGCTGAAATTAAGGTTATTGTGGTCTTGCTGTTCCAGCTTCTTTAGGTGGCTTGTTAGGTTGTTAATTTGTGTTCCTTCCATTTTCCTCATGTGTGTTTGTAGGGATATAAATTCCCCTCTTACTACAGCTTTCAAGGTGTCTCAGAGATTTTGGTAAGATATTTATTCATTTCATTTGTTTCCAGGTATCTCTTGATCTCTATTTTGATTTCATCATTGACCCAGGAGTTGTTTAGATCATGCTGTTTAGTGTCCATGTCTTTGTGGGTTTTGGGGGGACTTTGTTGGTGTCAGTGTTTTTTATTCCACTGTGGTCCGAGAAGGTGCATGGTAGAATTTCGGTGCTTTTAAATTTGCTTATGCTTGATTTATGGCCAATTACGTGGTCGATCTTAGAATACCTTCCATGCGGTGATGAGTAGAATGTGTATTCTGTGGTCTTTGGATGGAGTGTTCTGTAGGTATCAATTAAGTCCATTTGGTCCAAAGTCACATTGAGGTTCCGGATCTCCTTGCTGATTTTTTGTCCTGATGATCTGTCTAGGGTTGTGAGTGGGGTATTAAAGTCCCCAGTTATGATGGTGTTAGAGTCAATATCTTTCTTTAGTTTTCCTAGAAGTTGCTTTATGAAAGTTGGTGCACCTATGTTGGGTGCATATATGTTTAGGATAGATATTTCTTGTTGATGGATTGAGCTTTTTATCATTATGTAGTGGCCTTCTGTATCTTTTTTGATTTTTAATAGCTTGAAGGGTATTTTGTCTGAAATTATGATCGCTACTCCTCCTTTCTTTTGTATTCCGTTCACCTGAAAGTTTGTTTCCCATCCTCTTACTTTGAGTCTGTGGGTGTCCTTTCCAGTGAGGTTAGTCTCTTAAAGGCAATAGATTGTTGCCTGATGATATTTTATCCATTGTGCCATTCTATGTCTTTTCAATGTTGCATTTAGTCCATTCACATTTAGGCTAATAATTGAAATGCAAGAGTTGATCCCTGTCATAAGGTTCTTACAGAGTTGTTCTTGTTTGTTTGTTGTCTTTCTTTGGGTTTTGGAGTTGGATCATGTGTGTTTTTAATCTTTTGCCTGTACTCTTGTGAAGAATGTTATTGTTCTTTTTCTTTTTCTTCTGTGTTCAGTACTTTCTTAAGTGTTTCTTGTAGAGGTGGTCTGGTGGCAGTGTAGGTTCTTAGGGATTGGATATCTGGAAAAGATTCCAATTCTCCCTCACTAATGAAGCGTAGTTTGGTTAGGTAGGTTATTCTTGGTTGAAATTGTTTATCTTTTAGAACTTTGAAGATAGGGCTCCAGGCTCTCCTAGCCTGAAGGGTTTCTGTGGATAAATCTGCTGCTATTCTAATTGGTCTTCCCTGGTAGGTAGTCTGGCCTTTTTCTCTTGTTGCCTTTAGGATTTTTTCTTTTATAGCTACTTTGTTTAGGTGAATTATTATGTGTCTGTGAGTTGGTCTTCTCATTTGTTGTCTTGCAGGGGTTCTCTGAATCTCTTGTGTTTGAATTTTTTCATCCTTGATGAGATGAGGGAAGTTTTGTTGAATTATTTCATGAAATGTTCGTTCCAGTGTGGCTTCTGTTTCTCTCTCTGCCTCAGGAAGCCCAATTACTCTTAGGTTTTGTCTCTTGAAGTGATCATTTTCTCTTACAGGTTTTGTTCTGTCTTTTTGATCTTCTTTTCTATGCTTTTGACAGTTTGGGTTGTTCTGTGTTTTGGTCTTCGAGCTCTGAGATTCTTTCTTCTGCTTGGCTAATTTTGCTTTCCATGCTTATTCGTCTGTTATTCATTTCCATCTCAGTATTCTTTACTGCTGTTATTTCGAACATCAGCTCCTTCCTATTTTCCTCTTTTCTCTCCTCAATTTTTTTAATTCTCTCCATTAATGTCTTGATGTCTGGGTTTGTTGCATGTGACCAGTCATTCTGGGGGCTCTTCATTGTTTTTGTTCCAGAATCTGTTTTCTCAGTGTCTGATCTCCCAGGGGTCTGTGTGAGACCTATATTCTTCTTTTGGTTTTTCTTCATTTGTGCGGTTTTTCCCCCTCCCTACTTTTTCCTTCCCTCCACATCACCGTCTTCTTTAATTCTGTTATTCAGGAGTAAAGGGATTGGTTTTACTTCTGTTTATTCAATCTCCTATTCTTTATGTATGCCCTCTTACTTTGTTCAATTCTGGAGTTGCACTGTAGGTTGGTCCTTTTTGCAGTTTTGAGATTTACTTAAGGGGGGAGCTGTGATTCAAAATCTATCTGCAGGTCCTGGTATTCGCTGACAGATGTATGGATAATCTGGAATCCACTTCCCACTGCCTTGGAATCTGTCCGTGCAGTGAGGCTGTAGGTTTACTCCCTGAAATAAAATGTGGTTAGCAGAGGGAAGAGAATGGAGCAGACAGTGGGTTGAAGAGGGGGGTGGAGAGATAGAGGAGTAAGGGGGGAACCAAACGAGTGTGCCAAGAAATGGAGAGAGAGACCTATACTGAAACAGATAAAAACAATAGACCACAGCTACAGATGAACCAACTCCTATACAAAAAAAAATAAAACATATAGTGATGCTAACATACAAGCTAACCAACCACCTTATTGGTGTGCTGTTCCTCTATACAAAGATATGGTTTACAGAAAGAAGAAAAGAGAAGAAAAGGAAGAGGGGGGAAAAAGGAACAATACAGTAGGAATAGAATTAAGTCATTAAACTAACAGAATCAATGAAGCACACTCTGAGACTTTTTGTTTAAGTCCAATGTCCTTTCAGTTCTGATTTCTAGCTTTCTTTTCAAGCTGGTAAATTAGTTTTCAGTTAGGGTCAGTTGCCCCTGGTCTACTGTGAAGGACAGTTCAGAACACCCTCCATTCACCACTCTGGCCTATGTCTTTTTCAAGCTTGTTTCTCCCATTTCGGTGTTGTTACCTTGAATCGCCAGCAGGTGGTGCTATCTCAGCTGCTCGCCCCACAGGGGATGGGGCCAGACAGGAACCGGCAGAGACTGGAGATGGATGCCTGCCTCAGGGCAGACGGCAGGAAACTCACGGCGGACAGGACATCTCAGTTGCAGGAGAGGTGGGAGCGATCCCAGCAGATCTTCCCTGAAGGGGCTTCACCCGTGGATTGCCTCCGGCCCGGGTGGTGTGATGTGCTACCGGCAGTGGCAGTGGCAGCGGCGGCGGTGCTGCAGTGGCTGTCCAGTCCACTGTGATGCCCCAGTGGTGGCAACGGCCAAGCTCCGTATGAAAAGCAGGCTGCGATGTAGGGCTCTGCAGCCCCTGGGGCGAGAGCCAGAGACCCACTGCAGTTCTCCTTTGCAGAGGGTTTCACAGACCAGGTTGCCCCGTCGCCATCTTGCTGGAACCAATACATGATTTCTAGGACAGATTATCTTGGAGTTTAATAAAAACAAAGCCAGTTGCAACAACAAATCCTAAGAACACTGAAATTGCTTTCCCTACCCTTCTCTATTCTCTGACCTAGAAGCCTATATACAGAGTATTGTAGCTAAAAGTGCATTAGACACTATCTAAACTTTTCATTGAACTTACGTGGAAACTAAGGCCTAGTGACAGTCAAGGATTTGACTGGGTTCACTATTCACTTTCCTATGGCTGATGCAAAAACTTACCCCAAACAGTGGTTTAAGTCAACATAGATATATTATCTTATACTTCTGGAGACAAAAAGTCTGACACAGTTATCAATGAGCTAAAATCAAAGTGTCAGCAAGGTTGCATTTTTTCTAGAGACTTTAGAAGGGAATAAATTTTCTTGTCTTTCAAGCTTTTAAATGCTATCCATATTCCTTGGCTTATGGTCTGCTTCCTCCATTTTCAAAACTGACAATGTAGTATTCTCAAATCTCTGTCTGACTCTGACCTCCTCTTCTTGCTCTCCCTTCCACTTTAAAGGAACCTTGTGTTCACCTTCAGCTCACCCAGATAATCTAGGGTAATATTCCAAACTCAATACCAGCTAATTATCAACCTTGATTCTATCTGCAATCTTCATTTCTTTTCACTATATAAACTAACATACTCACTGGTTTCAGGTATTTGGATAAGAGCATCTTTGGGGGACCATTATTCTGCCTACCATAGAGCAAATAGATAACAAATCCATAGCTGGAAGCCCAGTTCCATAGATTCTTTTAGCATTTAAGCATAATGGGAATATGTACCCCAGGTGGGTCTATGGAAATATGTTTTGGGAAAAAAGGAAGATCGGGACTTTTACCAGAGACTGTGAGAAGAAAATTTGTGACTGCAAGGAACCGACCAGAATCTCAAAAAGGTAGCAATTTGGTGAAACTGACAAGTCATAGTATTACTTCTTTCTTTGTAAGTGAAGGTGTAAACCTTCTGTCTTGGCCACAGTGAAAAGCATGGAGAAATAGCTCAAATGCTCAGACCAATCAGCTTTCAACTGGTGAGTTTGGAAGAACCTGTTTACACATAGCACCTCTAGCCTTTCTCAAGTCTTTCTCATGGACCTAGAGTTCTGTTTATCTGTCTGGCTAGCTAAGAAAGTTAAGGGAGATTTCCAGTAAGATGGCGACAGAACAGGTTGGACTGTGAGAGTCTCTGCAAAAGCAAGTGCCCATAAAGACTCTCTGTGTAAGTAGGTGTGAGCCACTGGGTGAGTGAAAGTTCACCTGAGGGGAGACGGCTTCATGCACCCAAGGCACTCCTCCAGAGGTGACTGCAACCCACCAAAACTTTGATTGGAGCCATCAGCATGCAGGACCATCTGATGTTCTCGGAGCTCTAACCCAAACCATCACCAACTTTCATAAAGCAACTTCTAGGTAAACTTTAAAAAGATATTCACTCTAACACTATCATAAATGGGGACTTAAATACCCCACTCACAACCCTAGACAGGTCATCAAGACAAAAAAATCAACAAAGAGCTCTGGACCTCAACATGACACTAGACCAAATGGACTTATGATACATACAGAACACTCCACCTAACAAAAACAGAACATACATTTTACTCATCACCACATGGAATGTACTCTAAGGTTGACCACATCCTCAGCCATAAATCAAGCATAAACAAATTCCATAAGTTTAAAATACTGCCATGTACCTTTTCAGACCACAGTGGAATAAAAATCAATATCAACACCAACAAAGTTTCCCCAAAACCCACAAAGACATGGAAACTAAACAGCATGATGCTAAACTATTCTTGGATCAACATAGAATTCAAAACAGAGACTAAAAGACACCTGTAAACAAATGAAAATGAGGAAACATCTTACCAAAACCTCTGGGATGTCATTAAAGCAGTACTAAGAAGGAGATTCATATCTCTATGAACACACATGAAGAAAATGGAAAGATCACAAGTTAACAGCCTAACAAGTCACCTAAGAAAGTTGGAAAAGCATGACCACAAAAACCCTAAGTTCCGCAGAAAAATCCAGATCACCCAAATAAAAGCCAAAATTCGGGACATAGAAGACAAAAAGATAATACAAAGAAATCAACAAAACAAAAAGCTGGTTCTTTGAAAGGATACACAAGATTGATGGACCTCTAGTTATACTGACCAAGAAAAGGAGAGAAAAAGCCCGAATAAAAATAATCAGAAATGCAAAGGATGCAGTCACAACTGTCCCCGAAGAAATACAAAAGATTATCAGAGACTACTATGTACACTTGTATGGAAACAAACTTGAAAACCTAAAGGAAATGAAGGACTTTCTTATATCACACAGCCTCCTCAGGTTGAAATAAAAAGAAATCAAGACCGTAGATAGCCCAACAACAACCCAGAAAATCAACTGTGTCATAAGAAAATTACCTACAAAAAAAAAGCCCTGGACCAGATGACTTTCCAGCAGAATTCTACAAAGCATACAAGGAGGAGCTGATACCAATCCTATTGAAAGTATTCTAGACAGTTGAGAAAGATGGAACTCTCCTCAAATCATTTTATGAAGCTAACATCACATTGATATCCAAACCAGGTAGAGATCCAACAAAGAAAGAGAACTACAGGCCAATATACTTGATGAACATAGATGCTAAAATTCTCAACAAGATTCTAGCAACCCTGATCCAACAACACATCTGAAAAATCATCCACTACGACCAAGTAGGCTTCATCCCCAGGATGCAGGGCTGGTTCAATATTTGCAAGAACATAAACATTGTTAAGTATATCAACAGATGTAAAAAAAACAAACAAAACCACATGATTATATCATTCGATGTAGAAAAAACTTTTGATAAAATCCAACATTCCTTCTTGATAAAAACCCTCAAAAATCGAGGCATACAGCCGGGCTCGGTGGCTCAGCCTGTAATCCCGCACCTTGGGAGACTGAGGTGAGTGGATTGCCTGAGCCCACGGGTTCGAGACCCACCTGGGCAACTTGGCAACATCTCATCTTTACAATAAATCAAAAAATTAGCCGGGCATGGTAGCGCGCGCCTGTAGTTCCAGCTACTTGGAAGGCTGAGGTGGAAGGAACACTGGAGCCCAGCAGGTTGAGGTTGCAGTGGCCAGGAGCGGCCACTGCACTCCAGTCTGGGCAGCAGAATGAGACTCCAACTCAAAAAAAAAAAGAAAAGAAAAAGAAAATCTAGGCATAGATGGAGCATACCTCAAAATAGGAAGAGCTATATATGAGAAACCTACAACCAGCATACTGCTAAACAGACAGAAATTGGAACTATTTCCCCTGAAAATCGGAACAAGATAAGAACGCACACTCTACTCCTCCTTTTCAACAAAGTTTTGGAAGTCCTAGTTAAAGCAATCAGACAAGAGAAGGAGATCAGGGATATCCAAATAGAAAAAGAGGAATTCAAGTTATCCCTGTTTTCAGGCAACATGATTCCATACCTTGAAAACCCAAGAGAATCTGTCGAAAACCGATAAAGGACTTTGGCAAAGTCTAAGGATACAAGATAAATGTGTAAAAGACAACAACATTTCTATACACCAACAGTAAACAAACGGAATCCCAAATAAAAATCCCATTCACAGCCGGGCTCGGTGGCTCAGCCTGTAATCCCGCGCCTTGGGAGGCTGAGGTGGGTGGATTGCCTGAGCCTGCAGGTTCGAGACCCGGCTGGGCAACTTGGTAAGATCTCGTCTCTACAATAAATAATAATTTAAAAATTAGCTGGGTGTGGTAGTGCGCGCCTGTAGTTCCAGCTACTTGGAAGGCTGAGGTGGAAGGATCTCCAGAGCCCCAGCAGGTCGAGGCTGCGGTGGCCAGGAGTGGCCACTGCACTCCAGTCTGGGCTACAGAGTGAGACTCCAACTAAAAAAAAAATGTTTAAAAAATCCCATTCACAATAGCCACAATTTTAAAAATGAAATACTTGGTATCTTCCTAACCAGAGACAGGAGAGACCTTTAAAATGAAAACTGCAAAACATTGCTCAAAGAAATCAAAGATGACACAAATGGAAAAATATTCTATGCACACAGATTAGAAGAATCAACATTGGTAAGATGTCCATTTTACCCAGGGCAAGCTACAGATTTAATGCAACAAAAATTAAATTACCAGTTGTATTCTTCTCAGACATGGAAATGACAATACAGGAATTCATAACATAAACAACCTCAAATAGCCAAAACAATTCTTAGGGGGAAAAAAAGAAGCAGTATCACACTCCCAGACTTTAAACTTTATTATAAAGCTGCAATAATCAAAACAGCCTGGTATTGATACAAGAACAGGCATATAGACCAATGGAACAGGATAGAGACTCCAGAAGCAAAACCCCAATTTCTCAACTAACACATCTTTGAATATTAAAACAAGACCCCTACCTATCACCATACACAAAAATTAACTCTAAATGGATCAAAGACATAAACATAAAACCTCAAACTAAAAGAACTTTAGAAAATGCACTTATGGAAATTGGAACTGGCAACCAATTCTTGATCAAAACCCCAATTGCCCTTGCTGTAAGAGATAAGATAGACAAGTGGGACCTCATCAAACTGACAAGCTTCTGCAAAGCCAAAGAAACCATCAAGAGAGCAGGGAGACAGCCCACAGACTGGGAAAAAATATTTGCCAACTCTGTCTGACAAAGGCCTAACATCTAGAATCTACAAGGAACTCAAATGTGCTGAAAAGAAAAAAACAAACAGCCCCATTAAAAAGTGACCAAAAGATATGAATAGACACTTCTCAAAAGAAGACATGCAAGCAATCAACAGATACACACACAAAAAAAATCCTCAGCCTCATTAGTCATCAAAGAAATGCAAATTAAAACCACACTGAGATACCACCTAACTCCAGTCGCGATGGCCATCATCAATAACTTAAAAATTGACAGATGCTGGAGAGGATGTGGCGAAAAGGGAACACT
Source organism: Cephalopachus bancanus (assembly GCA_027257055.1). Lineage (NCBI taxonomy): Eukaryota > Metazoa > Chordata > Mammalia > Primates > Tarsiidae > Cephalopachus > Cephalopachus bancanus. The sequence goes on along the minus strand of JAPVLO010001425.1, from coordinate 152,848 downwards.
TCTACCCTGTTGGGAGTGTAAACTAAAACAACCTCTGTGGAAAACAGTTTGGCGATTCCTAAAAGATCTAAAAATCAAACTTCCATACAACCCTGTAATCCCCCTACTGGGAATATACCTGGAGGAACTCAAATCACTCTATGAAAAAGACACTTGAACACGTATGCTTATTGCAGCATTGCTCACAATAGCAAAAACATGGAACTAACTGTGCTGCCCATCAAAAGAGGACTGGATTTTTTTAAAATGTGGTAAATATACACGATGGAATATTATGCGGCCATAAACAAGAACAAAATAATGAACTTCTCAGCAACCTGGATGGACTTAGAGTCTATAATATTGAGTGATCTTTCACAGAAAGAACTGAGTATCACATGTTCCTACTCATAAGCAGACCTTAAACAACTATTGTAAAACTATAAGAAAAGGATTGGCAGTAGAGGGAAACTGTTGGGGGGAAGGGGGTCAGGAATGCAGATTGGAAGTAGTGGGAATCTTCCTGGGGAAGGGGGATCACACCTCATCAACAAGGGTACCTGCATACAGAACATTTGTATACCTAACCCTGAATTGTACCCCACACCTTTAAAATAGAAAAGTTAAAAGTTAAAAAAAGTGATACATATACACAACGGAATACTATGCAGCCATAAAGAAGGACAAAATTATGAACTTCACAGTAATTTGGATGAACTTGGAATCTGTAATACTGAGTGATCTATCACAGAAACAAAGAACTGAGTAGCACATGTTCTCACTCGTAAGTGGACCTTAGACAATTATTGTAATACTATAAGAAAAGGATTGGCATTAGCCGGAAACTGCCCAGGGCTGGGAGGGGAAGGGAGGTGGGACTGGCAGTAGTGGGGATCTGCCGGGGGGGATCACACCTCACCAACAAGGGTATCTGCATGCTGAACGTTTGTATACCTAACCCTGAATTGAACCCCACATTTTTAAAATTAAAAAAATAATAAAAAGAAAGTTATGGGAAGATGGAAAATGAAAAAGAAAGAAGCCTATGCCTGTTTGGACTGATCCTTAGAGTTTCTCCTTCTGGCTTTATTTTTAACCAGATACCACTTGATCTTGTTTTTCCTCCTAGATAAAGGCCTGCCTATCTTTGCTATCATCCTTATCATCTCCTTGTACTATATAGTAGTTTTCACCATGGCTTATATCATGCTCTGTCAGAAGATGTCCCAACAGGGTAAGTGTCCCAACAGGTAAGTGATAGGGTGGCTTTTGCTCATTCACTTTTCTGGCAGTATATTTAAGCCTACACTCTGTATCAGGTACTGTGTTAGGCACTTCACGTAGCTCCAAGCCTAATTTGGGAGTAAGGTGAGGAGCAGAAAGTTCAAACAAACTACGACATACAACTTATGGAAGTGGATGCTCAATTCTTTGGCACCCAACCAAGTACAGTCATCCTTTTAGTGAGTCACCTCATAATGATACAAGAGAAGAAGTCACAATCCCTGCCCTTGAATTGCTTAAAATTTATTTAGTTAACTCAAAATAGAAACACAGGGTTTATCAATAACAATACATAACAATAAAGACTATGGACTCAAAAACTGAAGATGACAATAAATGCTGAAGGGATTCAGAGGAGAAGAGAGTCAATTTGGTCTGGGATAATTAGCAAGGGCTTTCAGGAAATGAAACAGACTATGCCTTGGAGGATGAAAACAACTTGTAAGGGAACAGTATTTCAGGAAGGGAGAATTGCATGAGCAAAGGTGTAGAGGCCTAAAAGACAACTGAGAGTGGTGTCATCAATAAAGAAAAATCATGTAGGTGAGCAATGGTGAAATACAGAGGAAAAGGAAAGTTCATTCCTAATTATATAAGGTCTTGAATGTGAGGTTAAAGAATTTGGACTTTCTTCATTAGACCTTACAAGGGCACTAAAAGTCATCAACATTATTTTAAGCAGGAAATTGGCATGATGACGGCACAATTGTCAGAGTCATTTAATAATTATGACCCAACAGAGAAAGAAAAAAAGAGAATTGGGATGTTTGTTGGAAAAAAAAAAAAACACTAGCTATCTCTCATGCCTACTGCACTAGTAATTTTGCCTGCAGTAGTTTATCTCATTCTCTGTAATATCTCCTACTCCCAAATAGCCTGGCTTCCACCATGGGTCTTATGGATTTCCACCATGAGAAAGGATCCTTGGGTAACACTTTCTCCAGAGTCTCAAGTATAAGCTATAGTCTTGGACAGTTACCATGGCTATGACCCATGAGGCTAAACTTGGAGTGGAGCTACTTTAAATGGCCGCAAATCCCAGGAGCACTAAAAGGAAAGCATTTATCATATAGTCTTGATGAGACTGGGTAGCACAATAGATTGCTTCTCTCTCAAAAACCTTGCATGACTCCTCATGCCCTGGGAGATAGAGGTCAAAATTAACATTGTATTCAAGGCCCTCAATGTCGTGGCTCTAGCTTATCTTCTCAACTCCCACCCACTCCCTTAAACCTATTCTCATTCTTAGTTACTGGAATCAAACAAGCAAATAGGCCTTACACAATATGCCTTTATGCTTTTTTTTGTATCCTATATTGCCTTACCAGAATTGATGGTTTCTATGTCTCTGTAAGGAAGACAGCTTCAGGACATCAGTTCAACTTAACATAATTGCTGAGCACCTCTTATGTGCTAGGTGCTGGGCACATAAAAACAAAAAAAGACATTAACTTCCACTGCTGGAACCAATTGGGGAAGGAAGACACAGAAATACAGAGCTCTACCATGTTGCAGACAGCCTGAACTTGCTCTGTTTACCTAATGCATGCATTCTTAGTTGCAACCTTGAAAGATTAGGAGCACATAGAGGGCAGTGCAAGAGACATCCACCTTTGTATTAAGCTACACTTTTGAGCCTGTATAAAATAAAGGACATATGCAGAAAATTGAAATAGAACCCCTACCTATCATCATAGACAAAAATTAACTCTAAATGTATCAAAGACCTATACATAAAACCTCAAACTATAAGAATCTTAGAAAATGCAGGAGACACCCTTATGGAAATTATAACTGGCAACCAATTCCTGATCAAAATCCTAAGTGCCCAAGCCATAAGAAATAAGATAGAAAGTGGGACCTCCTTGTAATTGTTCTCTATTAATTTAGGTACTATGTATATAAATAAAACATATTTTTTTCATGGTTTCCTTTGCCAAGAATTGAAGACCAACAACATTTCTATCCTATGGGGCTTAAAAGACAAGTACTACTTAATGATAACTGAACGTCTGAGTTGAAAGAAGTCTGTAGCATAATATCTGAGATATAGTTATCTCCAGAATTAGATGGAATCCAAAAATTACTTAACAAGTATCTCTAATTACAACTGAAAGCAATAGAAATGTCATTTCTGTGGGGAAGAAATGAAAAATGGTATTATATCACTTATAGGTGTTAAGATTTTAAAAACTCTATCATGGCTTTAGTGTACAAAAAAAGTATTGGTGAATTCTGTTTGATTAAATGAAAATCTAAATTATGTAATTAGTAATCTCAAGAATTGGAAAATATTTTGTGAAATTACTCTAAAACCATTAAATGATATGGTACTGCCAAAAAAAAAAAAAGAAGAAAAAAAGTGGGACCTCATCAAACTGATGAGATTCTGCAAAGCAAAAAAAAAAATCAATAGAGCAGGGAGACAGCCCACAGAATGGGAAAAAAATATTTGCCAACCGTGTATCTTACAAAAGCCTAATATCTAGGATCTACAAGGAACTCAAACGTGCCAAAAGGAAAAAAAAAAAAGCCCCATTAAAAAAGTGGAAAAAATGCCGGGCTCGGTGGCTCAGCCTGTAATCTCGTGCTTTGGGAGGCTGAGGTGAGTGGATTGCCTGAGCCTGTGGGTTCGAGACCCGCCTGGGCAACTTGGTGAGACCTCATCTCTACAATAAATAAAAAAAATTAGCTGGGCATGGTAGCGTGCACCTGTAGTTCCAGCTACTTGGAAGGCTGAGGCGGAAGGATCACCAGAGCCCAGCAGCTCCAGTCTGGGTGACAGAGTGAGACTCCAACTCAAAAAAAAAAAAAGTGGGCAAAAGACATAGATAGACACTTCTCAAAAGAAGATATACAGGCAGCCAACAGACACATGAAAAAGTGCTCAGCCTCACTCATCATCAGAGAAATGCTAATCAATCCACATTGAGATACCACCTAACCCCAGTAAGAATGGCCAATGGCCAACATTAATAAAACAAACAACAACAGATGCTGGCGAGCATACGGAGAAAAAGGAACGCTTCTCCACTGCTGGTGGGAAGGCAAACTAGTGCAACATCTTTTGGAAGACAGTGTGGTGATTTTTGAAAGAACTAGAAATTGACATTCCATATGACCCAGCAACTACCCTATTGGGAATATACCCAGAGGAACTCAAATCATTCTACCAAAAAGATACCTGCACACGCATGTTTGTTGCAGCTCTACTCACAATAGCAAAAAAATGGAACCAATCATGCTCCCCATCAAAGCTGGACTGGATTAAAAAAATGTGGCACATATACACAATGGAATATTATGCAGCCATAAAGAAGGACAAACATGGACTTTGCAACAACTTGAATGGGTTTAGAGTTTATCATACTCAGTGATCTATTACAGAAACAAAGAACAGAGTACCATATGTTCTCACTCATAAGCAGACCTTGAACAATTATCATAATACTGTAAGAAAGGAATTGGCAGTATTAGGAAACTGCCAAGGGAAGGAGAGGCACACCTCATCAACAAGTGTACCTGCATAATGAACATTTGTATATCTAACCTTGAATTGTACCCCACACCTATAAAATAAAAAATAATAAAATAAAATAAAGGACACTTCTTCACAAACAGTAAGGTGCAATGGTGATCTATTCCAGAGTTCTTCCTGGGTGCAGGATGGGGGTGATTGCATTTGGGAGTTGTTTGAACTATGGTCCCTGGCATCAGACTAATCCAGCCCCTACTTCCTGGTCTTTGGCCTAGAAGTCAAGTTTTCCACAAGGACGGCCTGGGGATCTTTGGGAAGATTCCTTGTTCCAGTACCATCTCCCCACCCACACCTAACAACCACTCCAGCCCAATATCCTCCATCAGAGATGCCAAAGAATGCAGTGATCCAGGGTGCTTCCCCTTCCTTTCCCTGATAAATCTGCATGTCTATATTTCAACTCAGGCCCCAATGCCTCCCAGTTGTTAGAAATCTTTTGACTATTACCCAGGGTCGATGCTTGATCCTTGTCCACCCCCCATGGAAATTACTGACTTGATTTCTCCTTTTCTAGAGCATGTCTATGAAGTGGCCAGGTAAGATTGCCTCTCCTCTATCATCTTTGCCCCCTTCCTTGCCCTCAATTATGTTGGTTACTAGCAGGAAACATAGAAGAATGGGTGACACAGAGGCCTTTAGGTTCAGGACACAGCTTTTTTTCCCTCTCTGGAGCACCTCTTGAGGTTCCGTCTTCACCAGTCGAATACAGAATAATTTAGATCCAACAGCTCTCTGCTCTCAGAAGCCCCTGGTGGCAGAAGCCTACGGGTCAGTTGACAAGATCTGAGGCAGAAGGGTGGAAAACCAGGATTCCAACCCCAAGCCCCTTCCAATGGGTGGTGGAATTTGGAGTCATAGGCTGAATGCTAGAGAGGCCAGCGATCTGAAGATACCTTGAGGGTTGCCATCTTCTTGAGTGGCCACTCCAGCAATGACCCAGCTTCGCAGGCTCTGAGCAATGACTACTCTGACAAACCCTACCTGGACCAGGAGGACCAGGTCATTGCCCAGATGAATGGTGACTATGCTTGCCTGCTGTAAGCAGGCACAATTTTCCCAGATTATGAGTTTCTGGTCACTGAGGGCAAGAGCATCTGCTAAAAATGCCCCACTTGGCCAGAGTCTGCCGACATAATTGCCTATCCAGTCCCTGCCTTCTGCATGGCCTTCTTTCCTTCTATCTGTCTTCTTGGATAGCCCAAAATGTATGCCCTGCCAACACTGGGGACCCTGAGAGTGAATGGCTTTGCCTAAGAATTTTTCATATGCCTCTCAATAAAGCCAGCTGTTGGGTTTGGCTATGGGTGCTTCTAGTATTTCTGCCTGGGGCTTCTGTGTTCCTTTCCAAACACCGGAGAGAAAAGCCCATAGCACTAGGACTTGGTCATCATGGTTTCAGGTATTATTCAACTTTGACCTCTTGGCACCAGAAGACCAGAGGAAGGCTCAGCCCTGCCAGCTGTGCCCAGGATCATTTGCCTCTCTTCAGGGCCAGATAACTTTTAATCAACATTGTCATGTCACAGGCCCAGGTTTAGCTCTGCTCCTGCACTGTGAGTCTAGTGCTCTGGTACTCTTTCCGTGCTCAGTAAATATCCAAACATGATAGCAACCTCAGTTGTGTTGGTCTTCTCTCAAGATATGGTAGAACTTACTAAACATAATCAAAATGAGTCTAGTTAAGATGATTGGGGCCCCTGAGAGTATGGATGGCACCTTTGCATTTTTTTTTGTCTTTTCCCTTCCCACTCATGTCACCCCAATTTCGTTCCATAGGTAGGCCCAGTTGGGGCACAAGGTTAAACAGTACTTCCCTGGCTTCCATTCCCTTCCTATCATCCTGCCTACTCCTCCTGGATGACTGTTCCCAAGTCAACTAGAAGCCTGAAAAAGAAAGAGTGCTTCTATCTCAAGGGACTGTGAATTCAGAGAAGAAGGGCTTTTCTTCTTTCCAAACCATTAATGTACCACCTCCAAGGATTTCTGCTTCTTTGAATCCTAAAATATTGGAGGTAGTTGCATTTTTCATAGGTCATTTTCTTCAGGTCCTGGTCCCTTCTTACGATGTAAGATGGGAGTAAGAGCAAGGAAATCTCTCTCCTCAAGTAGGAATGGGGTTAAGGGTAAACGTTTGTGTGCAAATGTATGTGTATGTGTGCATACACAAGTTCATGTACCTTTAAATCAGACTCTCTTGTGACTGTCTGTTCTGGACCAGGTCTACATTACTTCCTTTCCCCCATGTAACTAATTAATATCAAATCAACTTTTATATTCTTCATGGAAGTTGTTATATTGCCACAACTGGTTCCAATGCAGCCCCAAGAGCAGCTCAGGTTTCATCAGAAGCTGTTTCCCTTATGGAATAATTACAGAAATCTAAATAGTACACAAAAGTGAACAAGAAAGAGTCATCCATTTTACCACCACTCAACCATGAAAGTCCATGATAAAAACCTCATGGTTTTTCTCATTCCCAAAATCTAGCTTCACAGTTTGTGAAAGGAACAACTTCTTCCTTATCATGCTTACAAGTCTTTGAAACAGGGCCCCCACCCAGTGGGAACCTCAGCTTCCTTCATGAAACAGCTCTGTGTCTAGACCCCACAGCCTTTGAAAACACCCGTTATCTTCCCTACTATGCTTAGAAAAATGAATTCCTGGGGTTAGAGAGAGAATCCTGATTTCATTTCTACTGGTAAAAGGAGCCACAAATTCAGGAATACCTTTCCATAGGAGCTATAGACCCCCAGGGATATCTCAGAGTCCTTCATTTTAAACAGCTTAAAAATTAATGATTGTATTACTCCCGTATTATAGATGAAAAAATGAAACCTAGAGAGGAGCAGCGACAAAGTCAGTGGTAGAGCAGAAACCCAAAGTCAAGCCTGTGAACAAACTCCTTGGAGCATATATTTATTGCAGCATCTGGTGATCATCTTTATCCCCAAACAGAATTGTTTTCCTACAAATCAGACCAGAATGGGATTCCTAGGTATAGATGCAGCTCAAAGCTGCGAAACATGCTACACAAAAATGGAATGATAACATGTATTAGGCAGGTGACTGGTCGGGGAAAGTGGGGGAGTGAAAAAAGAGAGGAAAAGTATGAAGTTTCTTTAGGGAAGTTTCCCAAATTTAGTTTCATGAAACATTGCTCTCAGAAAAAAAAAAATTGTTATGATCAGATAGACAATGTCTCACAGCCTCCGAAGGTTGAAACAAGAAGACACTGAGACACTAAATATACCAATAACAACCCAGGAAATTGACCCCCTCATAAGAAAACTACCTATGAAAGAAAGCCCTGAACCAGGCAACATTAGAATATTGAAGGCTCTGAAAAAATTCTGCAATAAGGCATCTGTATAACTTTATGTAATCAGGTAATTCCAAAACATATTTGCCCTCTGAGTCTATTTTTTTTCCCACCTCCTTTGCCTTTTTTCACAAGAAGAAAAAACCTTCCATGTTGGCTACTACTTCATTGTAGTGTTCACAGTTTGATTTTTTTTCAAAATTCAGAGTGTCATTTGGCCCAAAGGCCCAGAGCTAATGGACTAGTGGAGAGTCAATCAGTCAGTAAACATTTATTGAGTATCTTCTATAATCAAAGTACTAGGCTGTGGTAAGGGAGGCAACAATCAAGGAAACATAATCTTGTCTCCTAGAAGCTTACAATCTAGTTGAGAATTCAAGAATATCTCCCGGAAAAGCTTATTAACAATTCAGGAAGTGCTATTGGGTAGTAGGAGATGAAGGAACATGTACTTAGACCCAAGAAAGGAGTGTTTTGTTCATGAAGAAGAAAAAAATGTAATAATCTTCCAAAATTCCCAGGAGAGACTGAACTTTGACTGGGTCAGAAAATATGAGGAATAATTGGATAGCCAGAAAGAAATGGAGAAAGTGCTGCTAGAAGACTAAAAGGCATAAGGAAAAGGGAAGAGGTAGACAAAGTCAAGGTATGTTTAGAAGCCAAGACAAGCCGGGCTTGGTGGCTCAGCCTGTAATCCCACGCTTTGGGAGGTTGAGGTGAGTGAATTGCCTGAGCCCGAGGGTTCGAGACCTGCCTGGGCAACTTGGCGAGACCTCATCTCTACAATAAATAAAAAATTAGTAGGGTGTGGTAGCGCGTGCCTGTAGTTCCAGCTACTTGGAAGGCTGAGGCGGAAGGATCGCCGGAGCCCAGTAGGTCAAGGCTGCGGTGACCAGGAGCGGCCACTGCACTCCAGTCTGGGCGACAGAGTGAAACTCCAACTCAAAAAAAAAAAAAAAAAAGAAGCCAAGACAGACTATAAGGAAAGTGGATTTCTAAGTTCTGCTTTCTCACATAAGCTATGATGCTTCTGTGAGAATATTGCTGTCCTGGCTGGGAGACTCTGGAAGTAGGAAAGGAAAAAAAGAAGAATGAGTCAAAGAGCACTTCCATTCCTGGGTCCCTTACACATTTTCAAGACTATTATGCTCCTTCAGCACTGTGTAGCTCCTGGAGCTGCCTCACCTTTCCCCTAGCTCTCTCAGATATAATGCCTCAGTTCCTGTAAAGTCACAGAAAATAACTTGTGAGAGGTCGGTGTTTGTCGAGTGCTCTTGTATCCAGTCGTCAGTCTATTTGTTGTATCTCATCTGCCTTGACCGGGAGCTGCTAGGCATATGCCGCACTTGGGGTATTTGACAAACTGACACTCTACCACATGGAGTGTCCCACTCAGCTTGTCAAATACACGGAGTGTGGCACTGCAGGAGGCCAGGCCATAGGCTTCCATGGGGAGGAGAGATCTTCCTGGAATATGAAACCCTGAAAGGAAAGAGAAAGACAAGGAGTGATGAAGTCAGACTCTGAGCCCTAGGGAACCTGCAGAGGTTAAAGAGGGAAATGAGCAAAATTAACATAAAATTTTTAACCAGAAGAGGGATCCTAAGGGTAAGTAGGGAAAGCCTGGTTGAGATTCAAGGACTAAACTGGAAGATCCTCAGGTTCGAATCTTGTAGCTATGGCATTTCTAGTGTCCCAAGCTTCAGTGGACTCCTCTATGCAGCAGAGAGGGGACAATTTGGTAATCATTCTGCCTCCCTGGCTTGAGAACAAAACAGCCCTCAGGTCAATGTCCTTATTCCCTCTTCTTTCCAACTCTCCCAAGCTGTGTTCTCAGTGTTGTAATTATACACATCGACTTTGAGGTTAAACATGGGCTTGCATCCTAGTTCTGCCGTTAACTAGCTGGCAACCTTGAATAACTCATTTACCTCTGAGCTCCAGTTTTCCACATCCACAAAATGTGTGTAAGTATAGTACCTACCTCATAAGATTATTGTGAGAATGACATGATACAATGTACGCAAAGCCCTTAATTCAGTATTTGATACATTTAAAAATGCTCATAAAAATGTGGTTGTTAGCCGGGTGTGGTAGTGCATGCCTTTAGTTCCAGCTTACCAGAAAGAAAGCAAGAACTATTGATAATTGATTTATCAGGATCAAGACAAGTGTGATATTGATTTCTTGTAGTCTCAACTTTGCCTAACACAATCCTCTTGTCCCATAAGGACTTAAGAATGGCAGTTGCAGCCGGGCTCGGTGGCTCAGCCTGTAATCCCGCGCCTTTGGGAGGCTGAGGTGAGTGGATTGCCTGAGCCCATGGGTTCGAGACCCGCCTGGGCAGCGAGACCTCATCTCTACAATAAAAAAAAAAAAAAAATCAGCTGGTGTAGTAGTGCGTGCCTGTAATTTCGGCTACTTGGAAGGCTGAGGCGGAAGGATCGCCGGAGCCCAGCAGGTCGAGGCTGCGGTGGCCAGGAGCGGCCACTGCACTCCAGTCTGGGCGACAGAGTGAGACTCCAACTCAAAAAAAAAAAAGGATGGCAGTTGCCAGGCTCAGTGGCTCAGCCTGTAATCCTGCACTTTGGGAGGTCGAGGTGAGTGAATTGCCTGAGCCTGCGGGTTCAAGACCCACCTGGGCAACTTGGCGAAACCTCATCTCTACAATAAATCAAAAAATCAGCCGGGCGTGGTAGCGTGTGCCTGTAATTCCGGCTACTTGGAAGGCTGAGGCAGAAGGATCGCTGGAGCTCAGCAGGTCGAGGCTGAGGGGCCGGGAGCAGCCACTGCACTCCAGTCTGGGTGACAGAGTAAGACTCTGACTCAAAAAAATAAAAAAAAAAGAATGGCAGCTATAAAAATACCTTTAGACTCTTTTATATTGCCATGGACTGCTTATATACTTTTCATGTCACTCTTGTGTGCTTCTTGCAGGCAAGGAATCCTCCTGGGATATGTTACCTTGTACTTGGTTAGAAATTAATGACAGTTATTATCTTGTATTCTCTTTACCCATTACTCAAAAAATTAAAAGTTATACGTAAGTTAATTGTTCTATTTTTATACTCAGTGCCTCAAATACATAATAAGAGGGGGAAAAAGAGATCACCTGTTCTCGTTCACTTAGGTTATAAAGGAAAAAACACAGGATCATATTGGGGAAGAAACTTGTCGAAGATCATCCAATAAGTTGTTCACAGTTTAGAGCTATGCCAACCCATTGTCCCCCTACAGTTTTTCTCGTTGGTCCTTTTACCTCCCTTCTTGTATGTAACTCTGGGAAAAGAAAGACACATTAACAAAGAGGGGAAAAAACAGACGGAGGACTCTGTAGTGTGGCATTGGGATCCTTGAACTCAGCCACCAGGGAAATAAGAAAGTTGCCAGCAGCAGAGTCAGACCTAGAGCTTGTGGGAGAATTTCCTAGGCAACACTCAGATCCTGTTGCATAAAAAATGCCAGGTTACTGGCGTAAACTGGGAAATTCTTGCCCTTCCCAGCTGTAGCAGCTGATCTGTGATAAAGTAGCAGGTCCTTATTAAACATTGGCATGAAAAGTGGCAAACATCCCAAGGTTACCAGGAATGGAAACCTGCCCCCATGATGCCAGAAGTCCCCATTCCAGCCAATGCAAAGAAGAGGGATTCAGTTTTGTCTTTCAGTGAAAAACACTCAGAGGTTGTTTTTTGTTTTTTGTTTTTCCATCGACTATTGTAGTTTAATGTAAGGGAGTAACATGCCCCTCCAATTTAAGATCTGGCAGCAGCCTTAAAGCTAAGGCTCTTCCACTCCATCCCCTTCCCTTTATACTTACCTATTCCAGCTTAAGCTACCCAGCAGCAAAAGCAGTAGTCAATAGTCACCAAATGTAGTATAGTGAAAAGAATCAGACAAACTGGGGTTATAATGCTGTGTTGACCATCAACTAATCGATCATGGCTTAGGCACATCTTCCTTTAGGCTTCAGCTATATTCTCTAAAAATGAAGACAAGAAGACTTACCTGGAAAGGTTGTTGGAAAGTGTTTGGTGAGCTTTCCAAAGCTTCCCATATAGGAGCTTAAAGGGACTTTGGTTCAGTCTCTTGACCTTTGGGTGAAGGCCAGCCAAGAAAGCTGATTAAGAGAGTCTGAGTTGGGGTTGACAGGAAAAAGAAAAGTGGGCAGTTTCCTTTCTTCTATCATCACCCTCACTGGTTACCTCCTCCAATAAGAAGATCTGAATAAGCTGGAGGTATTGACAGCTTCTTGAGTGACCTTTCTGACTCTATTCACCCCAGGAAGACTGGAAAAAAAGTATCCGAGAGGCTAAAGATGCTTAGTATTGATGGAAGGAGTCAGTTGCTGAGCTGAAACTAGACTGGTTTCATTTCCACTCTTGCTATTCTAGTCCATGCCTCTCCTATAGGGTATATGTAAGAAAAGCAGGTTCAGTTGATAAAGTCTGTCCAGACTCACAGATAAAAAGAGATGGATACCTACATGATGTAATATTAAGGGACTTGAAAGCTCTTCTCTTATTTTTTTATACTATCTGAAATATTATTATTTGTCTTCACCTAAATGCAAAATCCTCTATTGGAATGCTCCACAAAGCCATTTTTATTGAAGCAAAAGACAACTCAGTTTTGATGGATGGAATTGAAGGAACTAGGCCTGCATAAAGAGGTATAAGTAGACATCTGGGGATCTCTGAACACTCAAAGTGAGTCAAGTATCTGCAAGGAGACTAGAGGAAAAGAAGAAACCCTGAGGATCATGCCTTAAGAAAATCCAGACTGTCCCCAGTATGAGGAGGCCCAACTGGGTCAGTAACAGAACAAGTACTACTGATGGATGTCTCAGTCCTCCTAGGGTATAGCAGAAAGAGTATTGGCCTGGTAGTCCATACTCAGGTTGGCCACAAATTCTCTGTGTGACTTTGGGCAATTTCCTTCCTTCATCTCTGTCGATCTCAGTTTCTTCCATATAAACCTGCTATCTAAGGGTCCTTCCAATTTTAAGAGTCAAAGATGAATAGAGAAGAGGCTTTAATCTTTGCGTTAGACCTCTCAGAAAGTTCCATATTGATCACCACCAGCTTTCCTCCTGTGTGTTCATCCCCACCCAGAAATATGTATGTAAGCATCACTCTCATATTTTTTCTTAACAGGGGGCTGACAACTATCAAAACAAGGGATATAAAAACTAAAATTCTCTAAATAACATCCATCTAAATCTTTTTTTCCTCCTTTTTGTGAAAGAGGCAAAAAAAAACCGAGTCTTAGATAAGAGAAAGGACTTACCCAAAGATACATATTGGGTAAATTAGAAAACCAAGACTGCTACTCAGATTTCCTGATTCCTGGATCCAAAAAACATTGCACTTCTATGTGACTGTTTCCCAAACACCTTGACTGGGTAGGAACTGTCCTTCCCCCTTCTCCCCACCACTAGAAGCTTCAGGATAGAAGGTCAGTAGGAGCCTTTTATTTTGTCTTACTCTTGACCTGGATCCCTGAGAAGGGTATGAAAAGAATTTGATGGGCTGATCCAAGCTACCCTTGGCTGCCATGGATACTGCTCCAGCTTGAGAATCCGAAAAGAGAGGGCAAATGGATACTATACCTGTCCTTGGAGTGGTGCCTTGGTCTCAGAGAGGACACAGGTTCCTAGTGCTGAGCCAACCTGCAGAAGCCAGAGGGGGACTGAGCTTTATGCCGTGAGCAAGAAAGTCATGTGTTTTGAGGGGCCCTTGGTGTGTTCAAGAGGAAACAGAAATGAGGAAGATAAAGCTGAGGTTAGCCAACGGAAATCTGGGTGCAAAATGACAAAACAGTGCTGTTGCGAAAGGTCTGCTACTGCAGCAATAGTATCATGCTACTTCCCTGCCCCTGCCCACTCCCAGCCGACCTCCAACAGATATTGGCTCTCCATGCTGCAGAGAGAGGGAGCAGAAAGCACCTGGCTGTCCTGGCTGTGCCTGTTGTCCAGGAATATTTTTCCAAAATAAGTGAGGGAAATCTAGAATGTCAGAGATGAAACATCTAATAAAAATTTCTTTTGTCAAAATCGAGAAACTGAGCCACTGAGGTATGAAAAAATGCCCAATATCACAAACCAAGATAGTGGCAAAGTTGGAATTTGAATCCATTTATATGGACTCCAAATCATGTGTTCTGTTACTCTGTCAGAAGCCTCCTGGTCCTGGAATACCATGCCATTTTGTCTCCAACTTCTCACCTAGCCTACAGAATCAGTTACATAATTTACAAAGCCATGTACAAAATGAAAATAACGGACCTCTTATTTTAAAAATTAAAAGTTTCAAGATAGTGACAGTAGAACATTAAACCAAGTGTGGGGGCCTTCTAAGCATAGAGTCCTGTGAAACTGCACAGGTAACATGCCTATGAAGCTGGTCCTGGGGCACAGCTATGACCACAGGTCACTTTCTAATAGCTGGGGACTTACAGAAGGAAAAACAGAAATTCACATTTATTTGAGTACTTATTACATGCTGTACATGTATTATCTCATTTTAGTTAGCAACCTCTGGTATGTTATTACCATTATACTTATTTTTAGGTGAGGAAACTGAGGCACATAGAAATAAAGTGACTTGCCTGAGGAAGCAAACTAGGAAATAATGGAGAAGGCAGAATTTGCACTCAAGTCTGACTCCAAATGTTGACTCTTTTTCTACTCTTTCACACTGGCTACAAAGAAAAGAGAGGAAAGTAGTTGACTTTGAAAAAGAAAAGATAGTCCAGACTTCTAAGTTCAACCGTGACCTTCATGTTGAATGAGGGAAATGAAAGGTATGAGGAAAGTGAGTGGTTTCCTAGCACCTCACATTTACAGTGCCCGGGAAGTCCCCATTCAGAGCCAGGAAGAAGATGGATTCCCATCACAGAGTGCCCTCCACCATGAATTCTGATGACATGGAGAATGGGAGGAGCACTCTTCTGATGCTTTTAGGATATACTTGGGAAAGCCTTCAATGATTACAGTGCCCAAATCCCAGTCCTCAGCCTATATTGGCAGAAGTAGGGCCCTAGGCAGTACTCAAACCCTGGTAAACAGTCTATCCAAGCTACATACAGTTTTATAAATTCAGGTGCAAGGGATGAGACCATATTCTAGGAGTTAGAAATCAGGTCCTAGTCCCAGCTCTGCTCTTTCTCTGGGCGTTGGTTTCTCATTTAAACAATGGATGTTGGAACAGATGATCGTAGTAACCTCTCCAACTCAAACATTCCTGGTTCTTTTATGACTCCTCCTTACTCACTGTGAACTTCCCTATGGTTTCAGGACATGAGGCTCTGGGGACAGCTTTGGATAGGGAATCACTTGCACTAACACTGTTCAGTAGAAAACTTTCTTCTAACAGAATGATTTATTGGCTTAGGCTTCGAAACCGATTTCTCTAGATCTGACTTGTAGAAAGACTCAGTTCCTTTTTCTTTTGGTTTCTGACTAAAACTTGGGGGCAGAAGCAGGATGGTCCTGTGGACATTGTGCTAAGAGGGACCCTCTCCTTCTTACACACACCATAGAGATTAAGTTCACTTCTTTTTTCTACTCTATCAGTTAAGGTTATACTCTACCAGTTTTTTAACAGGGGTTTCAGGAGACAATGTCTTCACCTAAAGTACTAATTAGTAGTATTCATTTTGAGCCCCAGCAGGCCCATAAAAGGGAGCATTGGGAACTAAAAGCATCTGCAAATCATACCAGAGGGACTGAATGAGAGCAAAGGGTATTGGGCTCCTTGAAGTTCCTCTTTATTCCAGAAATACAAACCATGCTGAGAAAGGCCAAGTTTGCAACAACAACACAAAGAGGTCTCTTTTTTAGATCTATTTTCCAAACCGCTGCTCAGAGCAACCAAAAGTCACAGAGTCCTCCCATTTTGGATGCTCTCTGCCTTGGTTGTGCTTGTGGAGGAAGATGAGAAAGAAGAAAAAAGAGTTGACAGAGGGTGCAAACAAGCAGTACTCAGGTCCCACACTGTAGACACATTCATCTATTCCCTCAGTGCTAGAATGGAAAGAACACTGAATCAGAGGCCCTGTGTATTAAACACTAGGTTATAGCCCCTGGGTTATAGACCCAGCTCTGTAACTCTAACTACATGACCTTAAAAAAACCATGAACAGTAGTGGGAACCTGCCAAGGGAGGGAGGGGCACACCTCATCAACAAGGGTACCTGCATAATGAACATTTGTATACCTAACCTTGAATTGTATTCCACATCTTTTAAAATTAAAAAAAAAAAAATCTTAAAAAAAAAAAAACCATGAACAAGATATCACCTAACTCCAATAAAATTGGCCATAATTAACAAATCAAACAACAGATGCTGGCAAGGATGCAGAGAAAAGGGAACAATTCTACACAGTTGGTGGGAGTGTAAGCTAGTACAATCTCTATGGAAAAAAGTGTGGATATTTTTTAAAGACTTAGAAATTTACCTTCTGTATGATCCAGCAATTCCCCTTTTGGGAATATACCCAGAGGTACTCAAATCATTCTACAAAAAAGATACCTGTGCACACATGTTTATTGAAGCACTATTCACAACAGCAAAAACCTGTAACCAACCCTGCTGCCCATCAAAAGTGAACTGTATAAAAAAATGTGGTATATATATATACAATGGAATACTATACAGCTATAAAGAATGGCAAAATTATGGACTTTGCAGCAACTTGGATGGCTTTAGATTTTATCATACACAGTGATCTGTCACAGAAACAAACAAAAACTGAATACCACATGTTCTCACTCATAAGTGGGTCCTGAACATTAATCACAATACTATGAGAGGGAGCAGCATTAGCAGAACACTGCCAGGGGAGGGAGAGTGAGTGAGGCACATGACATCACTAAGTGTACCTGATCCTAAACCAGGGGACGTGAGGATCAGTAGGAGGGTCAAACTTCACCTGCACATAGACCACCTATGTACCTAATCTTGACTTGTACTCCACTTCTTTAAAATAAAATAAAAAGGATTAAAAAAACCATGCACAGCCTGTCCAAACCTCAGTCCCCACATCAAATTGAGGAATTTTCAGGCTAGAAGAGAGGGGGATACAAGCATGCACCTAAGGAACTATTGCTCTACGGAATATGACAAGTGATTTGACAAAGGTATGAAATGCTATCAGAGAAGTAGATAAGAAAACCATGATTCTTCCAGGGCGGAGGATGAGAAGGTAATGGTAATTAGAAAGGTTCTTAGAAGACTAGGATTTCAGTTTTAATCTTTTTTTAAATTTTATTTATTTATTATAAGTTTGTGGGGTACAAGTGAGCAGGTGAGGATTTACAACATAAGTAGGCTTCATGCAGATGAAATTTGGTCTTCTAAGTGATCCTCAATTTCCCAAGAGTGGGTCAGGTACCTTCTGTATTGTCATGTGCCTCCCTCATCCTCCTCCGTCCACTTTCTCTCCTTCCATTGCCCAGTAACTGCCAATCCTACCCTTGTGCTAACGTGACTAGAGATCAGGGCTTACTTATGAGTGAGAATATGTGGTATTTATTTCTTTGTCTCTGTGATAATTCATTTAGTATGATAGGCTCCACTTTCAATGGGCAGCAGGGTTAGTTCCAGGTTTTTGCTATTGTGAATAGTGCAGCAATAAACATGTGTGTGCAGGTATCTTTTTGGTAGAGAGGTTAATGTTCCTCCAAGTATATTCCCCAGTAGAGGGATCGTTGGGTTGTATGGAAGATCAATTTTTAGCTCTGTTAGGAATTGCCACACTGCTTTCCATAGAGGTTGAACTAGTTTACACTCTCACCAACAGTGTAGAAGCATTCCCTTTACTCTGCAGCCATGCCAGCATCTGTTGTTTTTTGACTTATTAATGATAGTCATCCTTACTGGAGTTAAGTGATATCTCATTGTAGTTTGATTTGCATTTCTTGGTGATTAGTGAAGCTGAGCAGTTTTTCATGTGTCTGTTGGCTGCTTGTATGTCTTCTTTTGAGAAGTGTCTGTTGCCCCACTTTTTAATGGGTTTTTTTGTTTGTTTTTCCTTTCAGTTTGTTTGAGTTCCTTGTACATTTTGTATGTTAGGCTTTTGTCAGATGCATAATTTGCACATATTTTTCCCATCGCATGGGTTGCCACTTTATTTTCCTGATGGTTTCTTTGGCTGTGCAACAGTTTTTCTGTTTGATGAGGTCCCACCTACCTATCTTAGCTTTTGCAGTATTCGCTTTTGGAGACTGATATGAATTCATTGCCTACTTGGATGTCTAGAATGGTGTTTCCAACAATTTCTTATAGGATTCTTATAGTCTGAGGTTTTTCATTTAAGTCCTTGATCCATTTTAAGTTGATTTTTGTATATGGTGGTAAGTAGGGGACCAGTTTCATTCTTCTGCATTCATCTTTACTCTTAAAGGACAGAGAGGGAGAAATGATGCTCATTGGCAATGGGACCTCTCTTAGCATCACTCCCAAGGTTAGTTGTTCCTTGTATTGTTCTCCTCTACTCTTGAGAAACTATCCATACTGTAACTATGTGTCTGTTTCTCCCAGAAGACTCAAAGAAAAGGCCATGCCTGAACTTTACTGTATTCTCGGGGCCAGAATAAAATAGTTACCCTAGAATTGCGAATTGAATAAGTGAATGAATTAGTGCATAAGCAAGAGAAAAAAGAATTCATGGACCAAGATCCTCACATTCCTTAGCTTACCTTACCCACATGAAGAAGCTTAGAAGGCCTCCCTTCACATTGAGTTTATCTTCCTGTTCTCTCACCCCCACCTTCCTTCAGAAGACTTTCAAGAAGAGGCCCCGGGAACAATTGCAAAGCTAAATCCACTTCCTGTGCAAGAGGCTGGTGTCCACACACTCTACCTCAACTCTGGTGATTTCTGTGTATAGTATTGCATTGGAGCTTCCTCTGAAAGGAAACCCAAAGGTTGATGCAATGTGTAGGGTAATCCTGGGCCAGGATTGAAGAACTTTTTGTATACCTGGGCCTGGGGACAGAAGTTTCACAGTAAACCTCCCCACAAAGCCAATAATATTGACAAGATAGGTGGCAGTAATTAACCCACCTAAGCTCAACTTTTTTAAACAAGGGTGTGTTGAGCACCTGCTGGCTGCAAAGTTCTATGCTTAACTCCAAGAGAAAAATAAATATATAACAGAGTATAAATATACAACAACCTAATAGAAATGTAATGTACACCACAAGTATTCTAATAGTCACATTAATATTTTTTAATAAATAGGTGAAACTAATTTGGGTAATATATTTTATTTAAACCAATGCACACAAAATGTTATTTTAACTCATACACAATGTAAATATTAGATAAGATATTATAAGTTATTTTACATTCTTTGAAATTTGATGTGTATTTTACTTTACAGTACATCTCCATTTGGACTAACCATGTTTCCAGTGTTCAATTGCCATGTGTAGTTAATGAGTACCATATTGTGCAGAACAGGTATAAGATGTGGTCCCAGCCCTCAAGGAACTTGCAGCCTTGTTCAGGAGACAGACTGCTACATAAGCATAATCAAGGAATGAGTATGATGATAGAGGTGCACATTTGGAAAGAACACTGAACCAGTCAGGATACCAGGGTGACAGTCTTTTCTTTGCCACTGTTTCTCTGTGATTTTGAGGAAATCATCTCCCTGTCTGGGCCTCCATATTTTAATCTCTATAATGAGTCTGGAATAGATTCATTCACTGAACAAATATGTGTTAAATGTTTTCTACGAGTCAGGCATGGCACAAGGTACTCAAGATTCATAAATGAGCAAAACACATAAATGACTGCCTTCTTGGCACTCAGTGTGGTGGAAAATAGCTATTAAACAAATTCTTAAAAGTAATGTGACAAGAAAGAGGAAAGACCAGAGAGCGGGGAGAACACATAACAAAGGAGCCTAATTCATTAGGCTTGGGTAGGTCAATGAAACTTCTCAAAGGAAATATCTTTTGAAATGCGACCAAAAAATGAAAAAGATTGAGTCAAGTGAATAATGGATGAAAAGCAGTTGCAGGCAGAAGAAGCAGCATGTGTAAAGGCTCTGGGATGAAAAATAATGTGGCATATTCCAGGAAGATAAGAGGCTAATGTGGCTTAGACTAGAGTGAACAAAAGAAAGAACACCACAAAGCAAGATAGGAGAGTTAATCGAGAGCCAAACTAAAGGGGGCCTTGTATGTTATGTCAAGAGTTTGACACTTATTCAATGAAACATGAGAAGCCATAAAGGGTATAAGTGATGGATGCAGTGCCCATCAATATCCAAGCCTAAGACTTTTGGGGTCTAACCATGGAGACAAAGAGGAAAGAAGTTAATTTCAACTCATTGGATTAGAGACTTCAAAGTACAGGCAGCATTTTTAAAGAGCCTTGAAGGATAATAGGATCAAAAGTCAGAGAAATGTATTCTGGGCACAGAAAAGAACCCATGTAAAAGTGCAGAAGTTGAAAAGAACATGGTGAGCTTGTATGGATAAACAGACAACTGATTCAACAGGGCAAATATAAGCCAAAGTATATTCTGGAGTACTGTATTTATGAATCTAGAGATGTACTAGGATAATAGTACTCCAAAGGTTCATCCAACACATAAAATGTATTCTGGGAGAAGCCAGGCAAAGAACTTGGACCTACCAAAAGACTCATTTTACACTAGCCTAAAGTTAAATCGTTAGTGAATGGCAAAGGTAAGATTTAAATGCCATGTGACAATTTATAAATGGTAGAAATTTTGCAGCCATCTGCAATATATATATCTGACTAGAAAATGTCAAACTCAAGTCTGTTATCATCTCAGTCTACAAGGACAGTTTTATCCAGGAAAGCCTTATTAATTTCTAATTTGTGATCATTAGACGGGGCTGAGCTGAAGCTAACCTTTGCTTAGCTTCCTAGAAAGACAAAATAAGTGAAATAAATGGGACGGAAGTTTGAAAGAGTTGTTTAAAAACAGAAAAGCTAACCATTTCTACTTACAAGAAGAGACACTTCCCATTATTCTTAGATTTAGGAAGAATAAGAAGTGGGAAATAGAAGAAAAAAATTATATATATATGGGGGTGTATGCATATATGTTTCTCCACTATTCAGCCTTAAAAAGTCAAATATGATGATGTGTATTCGTAATCCCAGTTACTGAGGAGGCTGAGACAAGAGGATCACATGAGCCCAGGAATTCAAGACTGTAGTATGCTGTGATCTTCTCTGTGAACAGTCACTGCACTCAGCCTGGGCAACATAGTAAGACCTCATCTCTAAAAATAAATAAATAAATAATAAAAATAAATTGTGTCATTTGCAATAACATAAATGGAACTGGAGATTATACTAAGTGAAATATGCCAGGCATAGAAAGACAAATACCTCATGAGCTCGCTTACATGTGGAATCTAAAGCAAACTCATAGAAGCAGAGAGTAGTAGGGTTGTTACAAGGTTTGGGAATGGGGAAAAACGGAGAGATGATGGCCAAAAAGTATAGAGTCTCAGGCAAGAGAAATGTGGATTTTTTGTAGATCTCTTGCACAGCATGGTGAATCTAGTTAATAATTATATATTGTACATTTCAAAACTTCTGAGAGTAAATTTCAAATTATTTAAAAATGATAAGTATCTGAGTTGATGGGTATGTTAAATTAGGTTGATTTAATTACTTCACATTATACTCCTAAGTCATAAAATCACTTTGTAGCTCATAAATGAGTCCAATTATAAATTTATATTAAAAACTAAACTAAAATATAAATATATATGAGTGTAATATATATGCATTTATATTCTAATTCAGATTGAGGTGGGTGCCCCTGTTATCACTGACCTGACACACACAGACCATTCTCATTTTCCTAGTGTTTTCTCTGAGTAAAGGAAGGGCAAGGATAGTGTTTTGGGGAAACAAAAGGAAAATTAAGACCAACCCTTGAGCTTACAAAACAGCTCAATATTTTCTAGAACTGAATTTGTCACAGATTTAGGAGGCAGCCAAATTCCAATAAATTGGTACCTCATGGGATTTCAAAAAAGTAGGATACCTGAGATCCTAAATAATGCAAGGTAAGAAGCCAAAAAGCTACATACAAGGGAGGAGCCCCCCCAAAAAGCATAATTTATTTATTAAAAATTTGTGTATTTATTCTTACATGTTTAAACTTCAGTCACCTTCAAAGTACTCTCCGTTTGATGCAATACACCTATCGATACACTTTTTCCATTGCTCAAAACAGTTTTTGAACTCATCAGTTTTGATGACTTTTAGTGCTTCTGTCATTTTTTTGTTGCACTTCTTCCACATTGGCAAAATGTTTCCCTTTGAGGACTTTTCTCATCTGAGGAAACAAACAAACAAACAAACAAAAATGTTGCTAGGGACGAGATAAGGTGAATAGTGAGGATGGGGCACCGAGTTCATGCTGTTTGGGGTCAAAAACTGCTGAACACTCAGCACCGTGTGGGTAGGTGTTCATGTAAATCACCCATCATGAAATGGGCAAATGCGTTGAAAAAAATCTCAAAAAGAAAAAACATTCAATGTAGCTGTGCACAGCCTTTAACAACAACACCAGCTGGTACATTGATGTGGACGGGTTCCTAGAACATTTACCAAGCAGGGGAAGCCTGTACTACTAGGTGGTCCACCCTCCAAAAATAATTCCTTTTTTTTTTTTTTTTTTTTTTTTGAGGAGGTGGAGAGTCCCTCCTCGTATTGCCACAAGAAGATAAGTTTTCCGTTATTCTCCATTTTAGGAAGAATAAGCAGTGGGAAATGGAAGAAAAACACTTTTTGAGTGCCTATTATGTATCACCCATTGTTATCATGTCTCTTACTCCTCTCAACAAACTTGTAAAATAAGAATTTTTCCCATTTCACGAATGAGGGCACTGAAGCTTGAAGAAATTAACCAACTTCCTTCAAAGTCACATATTTAGTAACAGGCAGAGCTGATATTTAGAATTTTATTAGCTGTATTTCAAATACGGCATGACAGAGGCTACCCAAAGATTCACTATATTCTTTGGCGCCATCAAACCCTGCAGCCTAGCTATTCCTCCTAGCCTTGGGGAAAAAATGGGAGTCCTTCTATGTCTGCTATACTTAGTTTTAATTGAGTTGCGGATTTCTTTTTCTTAATTGATTTTTGGAGCTCTTTGTGTGTTAGCAAGATTTTCTTTTTGTATGTAATAAGAAGAACAAATATTTCCACTAGTTTGACAATTTGCCTTTTGACTTTCTATCTGTATTGTTTATTGTTTGTGTCTCCTGCCAGTATGCTAGTTCTATGAGGTCAGTGATTTTACCTTATTCACAAATATATTACTAGTGCCTAGAACTGCCTTGCTTATACTAGGTGTTCAATAAATATTTGTTGATGAAAAATAATTTATCTTCCTGTTGTGCAGGGCAGAAAATTGAGGGACATTTAAATACTGAAAACTTTTACTTTCTTTTGATCCTGGTTCCTAATGATCTAGGACTCAAAAGCAATTAGAGTTGAAGATTCACTGAGAATAGCCCTAGACAAAGTATCAGGAGGCCTGAGTTCCAAGCCCAGCTGTGCCATGGCTTGTAATATGAGCTTGGGCAATTTTTTTCTTTGCTCTAGTTATCAAACTCTCCATTTAAGAATGAGGTGGGCTGGATGTTCTTCAAGAGCCCTCTTCTCCCATTCATGAATTTGCTAAGTGGTCTAGATAACAGTGATACCAAAGATAGCAAGACTGACCATGGCCCTGCCTTCCTGGGACTCACATTCAGATGAAGAAAACAGATACATAGAGAAGTCTTTCTTCAAAAATGTTTAAAACTAAGACCTGAAGCATGATCTAGACTAAATTATCTGGGCCTTGTACATCTGTATGTGTGCATAAAATATTAACATTATATTACGTTTATACTACTTATTTTCTGGTATGTATTTTGTTATTATTATAAACACTTATTGTTCATTACAAATAATTTATAATTATATTACAAACATTATTTATATTATATTAAACATATATAAATTCTCATCTAACATATGTGAAAAGTGTTCTAAACTGTAAAGTGATAATACATATGTGAGACATGATTTTTCTTATATGTCTGGGAATTTCTCTGGACCTGTTTAGGACCTCATGGGTGGCCCTCACTAAAGGTTCCTTTGAAACTGAACCTGAGCCACAATCTGGGTCCCCATAGGATTTGTAGGGAAACCTACCAGTGCTCTTATTAGTATAAAGTAGATACCATCTATCTCTGACTAGAAAAAAAATATTTTTGAGCCTGGAAGTGCCTCTAATCATATAATAAGCCTGCTTCTCTGAGTCACTGATGATATCAGACATCTTGGAAGCTGCCTGGCTCATTTTTAGGATTTGGCAAAAGAAGAAGAGGAGGTAGGGGAAGAGGCTTTGTGGGCCTCTCTGACAAGCTTGACTCTATTCAGGAGATGGCCAGCTCCTGGGCATCGTGGCATAAATTCCCAACATTCACAGGTTTTTCTGTTTTATTATTATCTATTAAGAATAAATAGAAGAAAGAAAGGTGGCAGGGGTTGGAGCATGGAGCAAGGAGCTGGAGACTCCAACACACTGTGTTGGTAGGACGAGGGAACCAGAGAAAGTAGGGGAAGGGAAACCATATTTGAAGAATGGCTACTATGTCCCAAGCACTATGCTGGATACTTTATGCACATCCTCTTAGGTAATCTTTATAACCACTCTACAAGATGGGAGTTTTCCTTCCTTTCACTGAACTTCAGGGTACTCAAATGACTTATTTCAAGTTATTCAGTAAACAGTTGAAATAGAGTTCAAACCAACTTCCTACTGTCTTCCATATCACATGCTACTTGAAGGGACTGTTTTAGTTCCTTCTATTGCCTTCAGGCTGGACCATACAAATTTTTATTTCAAAATAGGAGAGTTATTTCTAAGTTTTAAAGGGTCTTGTCATGAGCTATGCTTCACTGGCAGGAAGTTGATCCTCCCATCTCATCTGAGCAATGCCTGTTGTGGTTTAAGTTGACCTCCTCTCCCTTTATCCTAGTTCTCCTCCAAACATTCCTCTCTGAGTTGCAAGTTGCAGCCTCCAACCTCTTGTGCTTCTAATGATTCTCTCATTTTGATCCCTAAGCTAAGCAAAGGGGTTTTAGAACTAGAATCTACCACTTCCACCACACTTACTTCTACCACTCCACTGACTATTTTCTTCAGAGTGCTCATCAGCTCAATGTCCTCTTCTCAGAAATCATCATATTTGGTCCTCAATTGTTGATCTCTGAGCCTGTAAACATACTCAAATTACAACCAACTTTTTAAAAAATATCTTTCCAGTGCCCACAAAATCATCTTCAGATCACTCAATATAATCTTCTCAAAAAAATAGTTTCCATAATTTACCTCACTGTTTAAACTCCTAACCTACCATAACATACCTTTTTATTTTATCTTTATCCTCATTTCTGCATTGACACTGCTATCTGCTCTCACCAAATTACCATGAACCCCTAATCAACAAAGCTAAAAGCCTCTTTACCTAACTCGCATTCCCCTCAATGTCTCTGTGGCAGATGACTCTGTCGGTCATTCCTTCTTTCTTAAAGCCTGTCATCAACTGGTTTAGAGGATATTCTTTCTTTTCAGACTGAAATTCATCAGAAGCCACACAAGCATGGTTCATATGAGCCCTAAAGATTAACTTCATGCCAGAGGAGCATAGCTAATTGTGAATACTTCTTCATCTGTGTCCCTAGTATCTAGCAGAGCACCTAATTCAAAATAGTGCAGTGAGAGTTATTGAATTTGTTTACTCATACTGTTCAATTTGCCTATCTTCTTAACCATTCTCCTTAGTTCTCTTGGTTTCTCTTTTTTCCCTGCACCTTATTTTATATTAGTGTTTCCCAATACTTTGTACTCTGTCTTTTTTTTTCTGTCTCTGCATGCTTGCTTACTTATTTCTATCTTCCCTACCTCCAGATCAGTAGATTCAATTGAATATTGAACAAATTTCCTTGAATGTCTAAGTCCTCATGTCCCAGACCCTATACCTCAAACAAACCTGCTCATCATTCTGTATTTCTTACCTCCATAGACAGAATCCAAACTAGAAGGATCAGTCATCTTTAACCACCACTATATATTTTTACTAATTCTCTGATTATTACCCTTGCTACCATGAACATGATGACCACTTTCAACTCTTGGCAGTTTTTTTCCAGTCTTCATGCAGAACCCCCATCTACCCTTCTGTGTTATTTCTACATCCAAGTTAATTCTGTTGATAAGACTTCTACAACTTCTTCAACATTCAGTCAGATCTCTTGAGATTCCACCTTAATTAATTTCCAATTTCTGCAAGGCCCTGTTCTTTTCTGCTTTGATTAGTAAGAGCTCCTGTTCCCGTGAGGACTTATCTAAATGGCTAACCTATAATATGATAATTCTGCTGGTTGAAATATGAGGGGAAACTTTTGCTTTGAATTGGAGAGAGGAGAAGGAGGATCTCACTTTGCCCCTACTTCTGTATACAAAGAGCTCTGCCTTCTCCCCTGGTAGAAACAGTCATGGATTTGGAGGACTCCAGAACATTCATAGGATTCACAGATATGCTTTATTTCTTTTCAAGGACTTAGTTTAAGGAGCTAGTTAACCAATGTGCTAGGTTGTTATCAAGGTCAAATACTATTTCATGGGAAAAATCTTAGGCCTTAGAGAAATCTCTCCCACGGTGAAGTAGGATTGGTGAGCTTACTAGTCAAAGAGAGGAGGTTATTTTCTCCTTCTTTTCTGTTTCCTGTTCCTTACCTTTACTTCTTCTACTCATCCCTCTCCCATCTTTTCCTCTTTCCTTTTCTCTCTTCTTCTTCTTTACCTTCTCTTATCTCTCCATCAGTCTGGGATAGCTATTAAGACCAGTTCTAGGATGAGCCTGAGCCTGGGCCTGAGGGTATAATTGGGTCCAGCTACTATGTGCATTCTAAGTTGCAGAAGCCAGAAGAAAAAGAAGAGGAAAAAAAGGAGAAGAGGAGGAGGTGGAGGAGAATAAAGAAGAGGAGGAGGAGAAGTAAGAGAGTAAAAGGCAGCCGCAGCAAAAAAAGGGGGGCTATTGAAAAGGGCAAATAAAAATGGTTGTGAAACACTAAGTCCCCTCCTAAGAAAGCACATGGATTTTGGACTTTATATCTAACTCCTTTTCAGGGCTTTTCTCCCCATCAGGATGAGCCTTATCCACCCAAAACATTACTGCAGTTTCTGCTCTCTCTGGAAATATCTTCTGCTAAGAAAAGTTTTGCTGGAATTCAAAGGCACTGTCATACTGTCAAAGGGCTTCCAGTCAGCTTGACTATGTATACCACTGACTCTTTCCAATCTCAGAGTCTTTGAAATTTCCCCAGTCCATGGATGACCCCCTCTCATCCTTCAGGGCTTAGCCTAGAATATCCTCTCTATGGAATGATCTTTCTGTCAAACCAAGCTAAAATAGCTATCCTTACCCCTTCTCCCCTCACATACTTTGAACACTACTGATTTCTTTCAGAGCTCTTGATTTTTTGGCTGATTTATGTATTCATTGCTGGTTACCTTCCTGGTTCTAAATATTGCATTTTTGTGATTGAGAGCTCTATGAGATAAACAGAGAGTGTGTTTTGTTCACTTTTATATCAGACAGTACTTAGCATAGTAGGAGGTATTAAATTATATTTACTGAGTAATGGTGCCCCTGACAAAATATAAGTGGGAGAAATTGACATCACTGGGATTCAGTGTTATAATTGAGTTTGAAATGGGCAAGTTGAGAGAGTGGAAAGGCTAAAGAACTATTAAGTTGGATGGATATAAGACTCCAGTCAAAGCAAAGCTAGACTCTGGACACAGAGAGGCCATGAGGTAAAGGCAGTTGATCTGTTGAATATGGAAAGAAACTGTCTCATATCCCACTCTTCTAAAACTTGACACCCTCAAATGTAAAACAGAGGTTAAAATCTTGCCCTGCCTGCATTATGGGGCTATTGTCAGATCTGATGTAAGAATAGATGTGAAGAAAGAAAGTAGGATGAGAAGGGAACTCATGGGTGGGTGGCTTATCTGCCACCACACCTACCCGAGTCTTTGCCTGAAGTGGCCTCTGCAACCACCTCTGCAGCCTGTGGACTGCAGAGTCATTGTGGGGGGGAAGTCTCAGCAGCAACAGTCTGGACTTCTAGCCCATACCTCCTCAGTTGCTCAACAATGACAGTTGGTTTTTGCATCAGTATTTCATACCATTTTGTCCCCCACCTCACCCCTGTACTGCCTCCCCAAAGTCTATGTGTGGCAATTTCCAGGCTGTCATTTCCCCATTAATGTGGCAATGTTCTGACCACTCAGAGTTTCCTCAGGAACCCTGGAGTGGTGATGAGAGTAAGAAGAACCAGGCTCTCTGAGCTCCTCAAAATTATGACTTGTTTGTCCAGGAACATTAATTTGACAACTGGGACTGGTCTTCCTAAGGACCAGCACTAGAAATTTAGCTTAGATCAAATCAGGTCTCATAAATGGTAAACAAGCTAAAAGCCTAGGCTGAGCTGTATAAACCAGATACTTGGCCCTACTTCACCTCCATCTCATAACCTTTTCATTTTTTTTTTTTTTTGAGACAGAGTCTCCCTCTATTACCTGGGCTGGAGTGCAATGGTGAAATCATAGCTCACTGTAGCCTCGAACTCCTGGGCTCCAGCGATCCTCCTGCCTCAGCCTTTTCCAATAGCTGGGACTAGAGGCATGTGCCATCATGCATGGCTTTTTTTTCTTGGTAGAAAGTGGGTCTCACTATGTTTTCCAGGCTGGTCTCAAACTCATGACCTCAAGTAATTATTCATCTTCTCATCTTAATCACAGGAAATTATGTTGATCATGTTGGAAGATGGGAAGGTGCAGACACTCATCCTCGGCAATGGCCTTTACCTATTTTTTCTTTCAATCATTTAACTGACTTACACTGAGCAAGTTTTCTGTCTAGAGGGGAAGATAGCCAAATAAACAGTGTTCCAGTTAGCCCAATGTGATTACCAATATAACACGTTCAAATATAATGTGTATTTTAGTATGTATAAGCTACAGCAGCAAAACAGGAGTGATTCAATGGAGTATTATACATCCATAAAAAAGAATAAAATCATGGACTTTGTAGCAAATTGGATGGGGTTGGCCAGGCACAATGGCTCAAGTCTATAATCCCAGCACTTTGGGAGGCCGAGGCGAGAGAATTGTCTGAGTCTGCGGGTTCGAGACCAGCCTGGGCAACATGGTGAGACCTCATCTCTACAATAAACCAAAAAATTAGCTGGGCATGGTAGTGTGCACCTGTAATTCTGGCTACTCGGAAGGCTGAGGCGGAATGATCGCCTGAGCCCAGCAGGTCGAGGCTGCCGTGGCTGGGAACATGCCACTGCACTCCAGCCTGGGCGACAGAGTGAAACTCCAACTCAAAAAAAAAAAAAGGATGGAGTTGGAGACCATCATACTTAGTAACCCATCACAGAAACAAAGAACTGAATACCACATGTTTCCATTCATAAGTGGGACCTGAACATTAATCATATTAGCACAGGGAGGGATCAACAGTCCCTGGGCACTGCAAGGGGAGGGAGGGATGAAGGAGACATGTAACAATACAAAGCATACTTGGTTCCAAACCAGGGGAAGTGAGGGCCAGCTGGAGGCCCAAACATCACCTGCATGCAGCCTACTTGTGTAGCTAATTCTTACTTGTGTCCCACATCTCTATAATAAAATAAAACAAGAATGACTGACTTTTTAGGGAGGGCAGGAACAATTTTACAAAGGAGATTTTAACTGAGACTTAAAAACTAAATAAGAGTACAACAGGCAGGTAACAGGTAAGGGTGAGATGAAGAACATCACAGGCATTCTAGAAGAGTGCCCCAAAGCAGCATGTGAAAAAAAAAATGTGAATATATAAAACAGACAGGCAAGTTTGGGTGACCTAAATTTTGTATGTTTCCAATAAAAAGACTGATGTAGAGGAGTGGTGGGAGATGAAGCTGAATAGATATGTAGGTTCACATTACTGAGGACTTTGAATGTTATGGTATGTTTAAGATATGTCCCCCAAATAATTAAAAGTTATTAAAGAGAATGCTAACATCCATTTAACACACTCTCAAAGTGTATTTTCTGTACCCACATTAGAACAACCAGTCTAACAAATATGCAGGTAGCTACAGAAACAACAGAATCAAACACTTGATCCTGGGTTATGCTGGAAAATCTGAAATTCAACTCCTATTTATGATCGCCAAAATTGTTCATTTCTGGATCAAAGATCTACAGATGTAGTCAGAATTTTCATTTTGCATGCTTATCTCTATAAAGCCAAGAGTCTAAACTTTTCTTAGGGTATCAAATATTGGCTAAAAAGGAGAAAAGTGACAGTTGAGCGGAAAACAAGATTCTACTAGCAAGCAGATGGTTACCGAGAAACCCTGAAATGTGTCTAGGGTGAAGGAACTGAAACCAGAGGAAAGAGGTGCAAGTACTAGATGGCAATTAATATTCTGGCCCCATATCCTTCATATCAAAAAATCTTATTAATGCATCTCTTTATCCAGTTTCTGTCTATTTATTTAAATCTAAAAGGACTAGTTTCAGTCCAAGTTATAAAGAACAAAGGACAATGTTGTAAACTAAATTATACCCCACCAAAATTCATATGTTGAAACTTTAGCCCCCAGTACCTTAGAATGTAACTGTATTTGGAGATAGGGCCTATAAAGAGGTTATTAAGTGAAAATGAGGCTGTTATGGTGGGGCCTTACTCCAATCTGACTTGTGTCCTTATAACAAAGGGAAATTTGGACACATGCACACAAAGACACCAGGGATTCAAACACAGAGAGAAAAGACCATCTGAGAATACAGTGAAAAAGCAGCCAGCTGCAAACCAAGAAGAGAGACCTCAGGAGAAACCAAACCTTCTGACACCTTTATCTTAGACTACTAGACTCCCAAACTGTGAAAAACTAAATTTATTTTGGGTAAGTCAACCAGTTTGTAGAATTTTGTTATGACAGCTCTAGCAAACTAATATAAGCAAAGACAATTTCTATAGTCTCCTGTCCATTTATACCCCTCTCAGTCCATTATGGGTTTTTGGTAAAGGATGGTCTGTTTAGTAGTCTAGTAGGTTCTCTTTCCTACTTTTTAACCACTATAACCAGGTCACTTCATGAGCAGTTAAACCTGTTCAATGAAGCCAGCTTCCTATGTCTTCTACTTCATGTCTGGACAAGACGCCAAGTGATGTGAGCACTGGCACATTTTTCCTGTCTGTATGGCCCCCAGAAATAATCAGAGACTGGACAGCCCTAGCAGGAGTATCATAGGTGGGAGTTCCTACCAACTTTTAGGTAAAGACAAATAAAAAGGCAGAAAAGTCCTGTATTTGTAATCAAGAGAACTTCTGAATTCAGCTCTGCTGATAATTAGTCATGCAACTCTTAAACAAGTCCCTTAGTATCTCTAAACACTGGTTTTCTCATCAATGAACAAGGTGACAATGTATATCTTACTGGTATCTTATAGTGACTAAATTAAATGACATGTAAGAACTGATTATTATCAGTTTTTGGAGAAGTTGAGCCTTGAATAGTTATTGTGAAGATGTGCCAGGTATCATAGGGGGCACACCCTTCATACAACCTTAGCTTCTCTACTTACTCATGGAAAGGCCAAGTTAGACCAAATTGCTCTTGGAAACTGGCCCAAACAAAAATCAAAAAAAGAACATATGAGCTTAGCACTTTGAAGAAAGAGTTGAGCCTGAGAAAGAATGTGAATGCATATTACTGATATAATGGAAATAGGATGTCTCAAGTCTCCATCAAGGAACCGGTTGTGTGCCAAGTCCAACCTTTAGTAAGACACAGAAGAAATGGAATTTGGTATACAAGAAGCAGTAATCTCTTCAATTATGTTGTAGCTTGGCTGAGGTTACTCTCATGTTGTCATAACAGAGGGATGGTTGGCCAGGCCGTAGGAGAGGGGATGTCTCCATGGAGGTTAGAAAAAGAGAAGACAAAAACAAAAGAATATACCAATGTAACTTTGATACTATCCAAGGAGAGAGACCACTGAGTCTGTGGCTCAACCTGCTCCACAGAGACAGAAGTCTCCCAAAACCTAACTCATCCAGCTACCTTACCTTTAGAAAAATGTTCCAGAACAGTGTCCAAGCGATTTAGCCTTAACATTTTGTTCTTTAAGCTCCACTTTGCCTTCAAGTCGGCTCTTTGAGGAGACACCCTAGGACAGAGCCACTTGAATGAATAGCAAGTGTGGGTAATTAAATTTGTTTCTTGAGAGTAAGAGTTAATGCCCTGTGCCTGACCAACTCTGAATGAGTTGATAACTGAGTTTCTGGTCTCACCAAGTTGAATTCAAACCCTGAGCAGTTGGTGATCCTCCTCTAAGTCTTCTTGCCTGTAGTCATCCCTCAGTAGAAACATTTGACTAATCGATTGGGACTTTTTTGGAGCAGAAGTTCTTATTCAGTTCTGAGTTTTCTCTGGTTCTTTACCTTTTTACTCCCCAAATGTGCTACACACACACACACACACACACACACACACACACACACTTTCAAAATGGAGAAGACATGGCTTAGAAGCAGCATGTGTTGTAGTACTATTTAGGAATTTTAGAGGCCAGTGAGCTTAGTGTGTGTCAGTTATGAGACGTGGCAGAAAAAGCTAATGCCTTCTTAAGCTGCATTCACAAAAATGCAGTGTCCAGAGCCAAGAAGATGACAGTCCTGCTCTACTTAGCACTGGTCAGACCACAGATAGAATGTTTTCCTTCTGGGTACCACATTCTGAGAGGAGCATTAACAAAATGGGACAGTCCTGGTTCCCACATTTCCGGAAAGATGACTGTGGGTTCAAACTCCCCCTGGAGCAGCCCTAGCCTTCATGCTTATCAGAGTCCAGCCTTATTCACAGCCTAGTCTTGAGCCATATCAAGAAGCTGCTATCATTAGCCAGAAAGCCATGAGGCCTGGAAAATTTGGGGTCTTATAGTCTTCTTGCACTAAGGCTTTAGAATCTTAAAATCATAGGTTAACTTAAGTAAAGGTCACTCTGTTTTGTTATAAAGCACTGTAAGCAGCAACCATTAGGCGACTGACATCCACCACAGCTCAAACTGCTTTCTGCCTTAGAAAGGCTTTCCTAGGTCCCAAGCCTAGTTAGGACTCTCATAGTCAAATGTTGAAAAGGTAGAAAAGTGAGGTACAAAATAGATGAAATGAACCATTTCCTCCAAATTCTGTGGGCTTGTCCTTATAAAACCATTTGAAGCAGTTCTTGCTCAGTATTGTGGTTTCCCTTATGGTGAATGATGTCTCTCCAGTGAATCAAGTAAAGTTTGAAGGATCACACTCTGAGGTCACACTTTATTCTCCATTACACGTCTCTTTAAAGTGGAGGTGATTTCTGGAGAAATCTGGAGAAGGATTAAAATGGCAAGCATTCTTGACATTCTTGAGCATGTGTCACTGTCTTTTTGAAAGAGTAGATACA
This sequence comes from Cephalopachus bancanus, assembly GCA_027257055.1. NCBI lineage: Eukaryota > Metazoa > Chordata > Mammalia > Primates > Tarsiidae > Cephalopachus > Cephalopachus bancanus. The sequence continues at coordinate 119,152 of JAPVLO010001425.1, read as the reverse complement.
AAACAGTTTAAGAGGTGCCTGCAGCATTCTCTCTTCTAATACTGTTTGTTGATGTGGTTAATATTGTTCTTGCTCTTGTTGATGTTTCTGCTCTTGTTCATCTGGACCTTGATATTCTTGCTGTTGCTCTGGGTTTTGATGTTGCCGATATTGTTGCTCTTACTGCTCTTGCTGGTATTGATAGTGTTCTAATGGAATACACAGTCCTACTGGATTCCCCCCAAATTATAGCTTCCCAAGCTTCTCCAGAAGACACGTGGCCTATCTGTCACATTTCTGCAGCTTTTCTAGCTGAATTCTGGTAATGAACTTGTACTGGAGATGCAGAGAATAGTCTCCACCTCATTTTTGGTCAGAGATTAATTTTGAAGTGCTAAATCAGCCATTTTGTGCAGTGTTTTTGTTTTTGTTTTTGTTTGAACTAGGAAAGGTAGAATTATTAAAGGAAAACTACGTTGCGAAGGGCACAATGGGCGGGACAACAGCAAGAGTGTCTGCTGTCTGCTATTGTGCAGTGTTTTTATAGTTAATTTTATTTCATAAGACATTAGCTTTCAAGTCGATTGTGACCTTAAAACTAATGAAAGACAACCTTAGGGAAGGAATGTCTTTAGGAGATAAGATCCTTTCTTATTGGCTATGGCCCTTTAAATGGGAGAATCTGCTCCCCACCCTTTTCCTATTCCAGTCTACCCAATGATCCACCAGCCTGGCTACCTCAAGCCTTTTGGACAAAGTAATTTTCTTTTACAATACTTATAACTGTGTAATTATAAATTTATATGATTGCTTAATTAATATCTTTCTTCCTCACTGGGCTGATAATAAGTTTCAGTGAGACAGAAATTATTTGTATTTTTCTCAACATTGTATCCTCAGGAGCCTAGCAGATAGCAGGTGTTCAAAACGTATACAAATAAAATGGATGCCAGGAAAAGTCGTCTTGCCTAGTAACATTCAAAATGCCAATATGAGCCAATATTGTATATATTTATTCAGTGACATTTCATTTATAAACATCTAATGTGATTTTTTAAATAGAGAAATTGGCCAAAAAAGGAATCAAAATGGGAAAATGGGCAAAGTATTTAAATAGGCAGTTTGCAGAAGTGTAAATACAAATGGATGTTAAGGACAAAACAGATGCTCAATTTCACTAGTAGTCAGAGAAATGTAAATTAAAACAATAAAATACTCTTTCTAATTAGCAAAAAATGTAGAGTTTGATCATCTTAACTTTGGCAAATGTATAGAAAATAGGTCATCTCAAACACCACTGATAAAAGTATAAATTGTTACAACCATTTTGGAGGCAATTTTGCAACATATATTGAATTTTAAAATATACATTCAAATGATGTGCTTGTTTCAAAATAATACATAGTGTATTGTGGGGAGGAGTGGATGGACTATTCATAAACCAGGCCAGGCATGGCGGCTCATGCTTGTAATTCCAGCAATCTGGGAGGCTGAGGCAAGAGGATTGCTTGAATCCAAGAGTTCAAGACCAGCCTGGACAACATGTCAAGACCTCATCTCTACAAAAAATGAAAAACGTTAGCTGGGCATGGTGGCACGTGCTTGTAGTCCAGCAACTAGGGAGGCTAAGGTGGAAGGATGGGCTGAGCCCAGGAGATCTGAGGCTGTGGTGAGCTGTGATCATGCCACTGCACTCTAGCCTGGGCGACAGGGTGAGGTTTCAACTCAAAAAAATAAGTGAGTAAATAAACAAATAAATGAAACGAGATTGGTCATGTATTGTTGAAGCTGAGTTTAGTATACATTAGGGATTCATTATAAAGTCTTGTACTTCTTAAATATATATTTGAAATTTTCTATACTTAGTACAAAAAAAGAATGGAAAATATTTAGTTTTTTTATAGTAAGTAAAAACTGAAATGATATTTGGGATATGTTTGTTTAAATAAAAAACATCATTAAAATTATTTTACAAGTAAAATAAAATATGCAGCTCATACTAATTTCTCTCCTTGGTATCTATTCTAAGGGAACATTCCCACAAATATGCACAAAAAGGCATGACAAAATTTTGATTCTGGTACTATTTGTAATCATGAAAATTTGGATATGGCTTAACTTTATATCAATAGTGACAGGGTTCAATAAACAATGATACATTTGTACTAAACAATACCCCACATTAGTTAAATAGAATGAGATATGTCTAGATATGCAAGTCAGGTTACTGAATGACAAAAGCACATCACAGACTAATATGTGCAGTATTATACCATTTATATAGAAAATAAGCATCATAAATACCACTCAAAATAATGCAATGTACGGGGAGGGAAGGGCAAAAAACTGAAATTTATTTATTTATTTTAATGTAAAGATGTGGTATACAATTCAGGGTCAGGTATACAAACATTGATCATGCAGGTACCCCTGCTAATGAGGTATGCCCGTCCCTGTCCTAGCAGTTTCAAATTGTGTATTTATTCTTACATGTTTAAACTTCAGTCACCTTCAAAGTACTCTCTGTTTGATGTAATATACTTTTCAAGATTTCACTTTTCAAATCAGTCTCTGAACTCCTCAGTTTTGATGCCTTTTAGTGCTTCTGTCATTGTTTGTTTTTTTGTTTGTTTCACCTCTTCCATATCAGCAAAATGCTTTCCTTTGAGGACTTTTTCATCCAGAGAAACAATAACAAAAAATAATAATTTTACTAGGGGTGAGATCAGGTGAACAGGAAGGGTCAGGCATGGAGATCATGCTGTTTTTGGTCAGAAACTTCTGAACACTCAAGATGGTATGGACAGGTGTGCTCGTAAATCACCCAACATGAAATGATCAATGCTTGAAAGAATCTCCAAAAGAAATTCAATGAAGTAGAACGCAGCCTCTCACAACAACGTTAGCGTACACCAATGCCCATGAGTTCTTAGAACACTTACCTAGTGGGGGAAGCCTGTACTAAAGAGTCTGCCCTCCAAAAAATAATTCTATTTTTTGGGGGGGAGTCCCCATCATATATCCTATGAATACACACAAAGAGAGACAGAGAGAGAGAGAGAGAGAGAGAGAGAAAGCTTCATAGAACCACCTGTGAGAGTACACTACCACACCCAGCTCATTTTTTATTTATTGTAGAGACGAGGTCTCGCCAAGTTGCCTGGATGGGTCTCGAACACGTGGGCTCAGGCAATCCACTCGCCTCGGCCTCCCAAAGTACTGGGATTACAGACTGAGTCACCGAGCCTGGCTAAAAAATTTTAAAATAAGTTCCTTTATAAAGATTCTTTAAATAAGTTAAGCTATATTTATTCATTTATCTATCTATCTAAAGCACTTTATAGAAAAAGCTCAAGCCCTTCTTCTAGTTTCATGATTCCCCAAGGGGCTGTCTTCCAACCAGTTTCGCTTTCAACCCTTTAGAAGGAGATGGTCATAGAACCCTTGCTCTTCCACATGGAGAATTCTACTCTACTCTGCTTTTGGAGAGCTCTCATTAAGGATTGACCTTGGTGAGACCTTGTTGAGATCCCTCCCCATAGCAAGTGCCCTGACATGTAGCAATGTTTTTTCATGCAAGTCATAAGGATTATCTAATTCTGTAAATAGGAGGCCATTCTCAGGGCGGCTGTGAGGGTTATATAAAAATGGTATATAATTGCCCAGTGCAGTGCTTGTCATGTAGTGGACACTCAATACTAGTTCAATCTGTTGATAATGTTCTGATACGCTTGAGGTGATTAATAGATACAGCAATTGATTATTTAATTGAACCAGTATTTATTGCATAAACCAGAGTCTATTCTGTAGATTGGGACTATTTATTACAGATTCAAGTAATTTTGCCTGTTGTCAAACTGGTATTTATTCAGGTTTGGAAAATGGGTTCACTATAAATATGTGCCTAGGTATTGTACTAAAGCTATGTGAGTGCCACCAAAGAAGTGTCTCTGCTTTCGAAAAAATGAAAAATAGAGTTGGAAAGATATCTATCCCTGAACACTAAGAGATCAATGGAGAGACATTCTAACATTCCATACTAACCACAATCAAATTATCAGATGTTCTGGCATATTTGAGGGAAGGCTTTGTGGAGAACTATTCATTAAGCCTTCAAATATCTGTACAGGTACAGAGAAATGGAAAGGAAATGGTGGGGGGATGACAACTTAAGCAAAAATATAAGAGATGGAGTAAACCTAGCTCTATCAGGTAACTAAGTGGGGCAGGATACAAGGAGGGGAAGGCTTTAGGTACTAAAATTAAAAATAAGACAAAATGCGTGGTGCTCTAGAATGGATACTGACTCTAGAATCCGACTGCCTGGGTCCATATATGCCACTTACAAACCATGTGACTTTGGGCTAGTCACTTAGCCTTTCTGAGCCTCAATTCCTCATTTGTTAAAAAGGATAATAATGCTACTCACCTACCTCATAGTTTTGTGAGGATGTAAGGAAATGTTATATTTATATGGCTTGGTACCACATAGTACATACGGGAATCTTAGCACACAGGAAAAGAGATCTCTTGGAGACAAAAACACACATAAAGAGTGACAGATACAAGACACATAGAAAAAGAGCACTTGAAGAATAACAGAACCAGCCGGGATCGGTGGCTCAGCCTGTAATCCTGCGCTTTGGGAGGATGAGGTGAGGGGATTGCCTGAGCCTGCGGGTTCGAGACCCGCCTGGGCGACTTGGCAAGACCTCATCTCTACAATAAATCAAAAATCAACCAGGCGTGGTAGCGCACGCCTGTAATTCCGGCTACTCGGAAGGCTGAGACGGAAGGATCGCCAGAACCCAGTGGGTCGAGGTTGCAGTGGCCAGGAGTGGCCACTGCACTCCAGTCTGGACGACAGAGTGAGACTCCAATTCAAAAAAAAAAAAAAAGAATAACAGAACTTTGTCCCCTGAGGTCAAAGAAAAAGTTAGTTATCAAAGAGAAGCATAAAAAATTATTTTGTATATTTTCAGCTCCTGGATTCCCAATAATTAATTCCGTTCATTTATGCTTAGGGGATCATGAACTTCCAAGGATTCTCTTTCCCTGAAGAGTCCTATTTTGTAGGATAAAGCGGATCTTTATTGACATTTTGGCTCAGAAAGGAAACCATCACACTGGTCAGCGCAATGGTTCAGTGTGGCTCCTGTGGGTCTCAGGACCCTGAGTCTGGAAAAAATGTGCAGGAAATGGAAATTAACTGTAAAGTGTGCTTATGAAAGTGTTTTTAATGAGTCTTCACAAAGCATGTGACTTTAGTGCTCTTCTAATTACATTTCCTGACAGAAACTGAAGGGATAGCAATAACGCTAAACTTAGAGTCTTGTTCTGCCTTCTTCCCTTAGTTGGGGGCAAGTCCATCTCTGAACCTTTGTTTCTTCTTCAAAATGAGGAACCGAGTTTGCCTTTTTACTTCCCTCCTTGGGTTGTTGAAGAACTCAATGGTTGTGAGAAGGTTTTGCCCATAGGAAGCTTCATACATGTGAGAAGGTGAAGTTGGGAGGCTAATAAGTATTAATATGTTTACTCAAATAAAAAATGGAAAAAGATATAGCACTATTTGGAATAAATATAAGGATTCCTTTGTGGTTAGAGGCTAATGTATTGTGGCCTGCATGTTTTCAATGGAACTGCAACCATCCCTGAAAATATTATAGACGTCAATGAATAAATGTACATTGTTGAGCAAACATTTGCTTCCTACCCAAACTCTAGGCCTGTAGGTAAAGTAAAAGCCAGAGCAAACAGGACATAGTCTGCGTATTGATTTACCTGAGGCTGGTCTAAATGTCTGGAATCTGTCTCTTTATGTTTTAGTTGCTTTCCCCACATTTACCCTCCTCCCCATTTTTATCAACATCAGGGAAACTAGAAGAAAGGAGACTAGAGTTTAGGTCCCATTTGGGGTTTATATTGTGCCTCCAGACAAGCTTTAAAATAATATGTTTGGGCATTTTTTGGCCTGCCTGACTCAATAGTTTAGTTACTGTGTTGGAGAGGGTTGGAAATTGCCTAGAAAACGCATTTACTTGCAAGCTTCAGAAATTTTGGAGAGAGAGAGAGAGACAGAGACACACAGAGAGAGAGAGAGAGAGAGAGAGAGAGAGAGGCTGAAGTGCAAAGTACTCTGCCTGGCACACAAAGACTCTTACAATTTGGCTCCAGGCCTCACCGCCCCAATCCACCTTCTACTCTTTCTCTGGAAATTCCATATTCTTTCCCCAAACCTATCCCTTAGTGCTAACTGAGCCACTGGCCTGAAATTATCTTCCATTCTCCTTCTTCTCTCACAGGTAAATTACCCTATATTCTTAATGATCCAGCACATTCAGCATGGTTCTATCAATGCTCTAATCACACTGGGTTATAAGTATTATATGCATGTCTGTCCTAAGAGACTGGGAGCTCTTTATAAGATAAGACCTATTCATTTCCAAGTCCTAACACTATCCCTGGCACAAAATGGTCAATTGGCATTTGTGGAAGGGAGGGAAAATAGGGAGGAAAAGAAAGAGGAGACAAAGGAGAGAAGAAAGTGGACTGGAAGGAACCTAGAATTCCAAGTCAAAAGGTACAGTTTTAATTCTAATCCTGTTGTTAAGGTTTTGTAGCTAAGTTACTTTGTAGCTAAACATGTAAACCAAATTAACTTCACCTAAGACTCAGTTTCCTTATCTGTAACATTGGGCTAATGCTATCTAGTCCTGTCTGCTTCACTTATTCCATTCCACCATGAAATAAAGGAGGAGAGAGAGAAAAAATAGGAGGTAAATATCTAAAAGAGAGACAGGAAGGAACACTGTGTGATTCTTGAGGAAAGGGTACAATTTTAGGTTGAGTTGTCAACTTCTGGTTTTAGAAAGAGCAAAAGCCACTAGAGGGCAATGTTACAGCAGGGAAATTTTTCCCAGTAGCAAATGGAACAACCCATAGCTGGATGGAGGAGGTTCAGTCAGAACTCAGTCCCCCTGTTAGGTTTGGTAAGGTGATTGACACTATATATAGGTGCCACAGCTGCCTAACGTTACAGATGGAGTGAGAAATCATCTATTTGTCAAAAGTAAAGCCACCTTGGCCAGGTGCGGTGGCTCATGCCTGTAATCCCAGCATTTTGGGAGACTGAGGCAGGAGGATTGCTTGAGCTCAGGAATTCAAGGCCAGCCTGGGCAACATAACAAGATACCATCTCCATATTAAAAATATAATAAACTAAATAAATAAAGCCGCCCTTCATAAGATTGCTGATATATTACTAAATTATGATGTATTTGAATTCCTACAAGCATGCTAGAATGCTATACTTCTTCCATCTAACAGCAGGTTCTAGAGTCTGTCGTCTTGCCTGTGAGGTTGCTTCGCATCACTGCACAAATCTTCAGTCCCTTTTGGGCACCACTTTTACAATTATGCATTTGTACAGTTCCCGAGTTGGAAGGAACTTTGGGGTCCTTTTTCTACAAATTAAGAAAAGGAAACTCTGAGAAATGAAGTAGTTTTCTCAGTCACTCAGTTTGTTAGTGTAAAAGCTAAGACTGGAGACTCAAAGTTTAGTGTTCTTTTGACTCCTCTACATGTCTTATCTCAAAACCTTCTGCAGTCCGCATCACGGCCAAAACCCTTAGCAGTAAAGATCTTGCATTTGTCTCTGGTATATTGATTTCAGAAGGAACACTAAGGAAGATCCAGATCCTATTGTATACATGGGGAGACTGAGACCCAAAGAGGAGAAATGAATGGCCCATGGTCACAGGTCTGGAGTCCGATCTGAGCCTGAACTCATATTTGTTGAGTGGAATTGAATATACTCTCTGTAATCAAGGCATCAAGCCTTGCATTAACTAACAAGTGATTACCCCTCACATTAGAGAATAAACATATCCCCAATTGACATAATTCATCACTGGATCTCAATCTCAAACATGTATATTTTGGCTTGTTTTTTCATAGTCTGGAACATTTACCTTCGCAAGAAGCATAATAACCAATGAGTCACTCTGAAACCTCTAAGCAATTTGTAACTACCCAGAGAAAATTTTCCTCACTCCCTCTGCTTTCCTCTTCTCCTTCTTCCCTACTACTGCCAAAAGGGGAGTGGGAAAGAAGAAAAGAGAAGAAACCATGTATAGTAATTTCCAGACAGTGGTTTTATTTGTGGAAGTCACAAGGCTATCTCTCTCAAGCTCTGGGATCAGAGAGCACTGAAGTTGAGCGAGGGAAAGCAGAGAGGCACCAAAACCTACCAGGCCTAGATGTTCAGATACTAAGTTGGAGTAGAAATGAAACTGTTTAGAAGGGCAAGGGTAGACAAGATTGGTGCGGCCAGGTGCTATACAACGTCCTGGAAGTGACAAATATGTTCTTGTTTTTAAAGTAAATCTAAATCAAATTGTCATCACAGTTTGGCAAGAACACTAGAGGCTGAGTCATTACAGACAAAATGGTGAAAATTATCTGAGGTCCCTGAATGGGGATTCCCATAAAAATGTGAGCAAGATTTGTAAGCAGAGTCTTCCTTATATGAGACCTTGGAGATCAGTTGTTCTGTCCCATTTCATAGACAAAAAACTGAAGTCTGGAGTGGTAACAAGATGTACCCCAGCTCTTACTAGTGGGTTAAAGAGAAGATACTAAAAATTGAGTTCTGATTCCAAGTTGAATGTCCCTTCCATTACACCAAACGCTGTTCAGCATGCTTGTTTCTGCTGTAAGTTTTCTGGGTAGGGAGACATTTGCAGGTCTGGAGATCCCTTGACTCCAACACGTCTTTCTTGTTTCTCTCCTCTGTCTTCCAGATTTCCATGCTTATATGGTGCAGATGACCATTTTGGTGACTTATGACTTCTCCCATCATGCACACATGTACACACACATACACAATTATATGTGTGGTAATCTCAAAGATAGTTTTCAGGGTCCTTTTCAAAGATAAAATCAGATCCAATAGTCTCCAGGTAAGATTCAGGTCCTAAATCTGTAGTATTTCCTTAGCAGCATGGATAAGGTTACATGAGTCATAGGCCTGTTAGTGCTTGGGCCAAGGAAGCCAGAGGGAATGAACTGAGTATGACAGCAAGTTTATGAAGTTTTGGGATCTCTTTCCAAGTTATTGACCCAGACAGATAACTTATTTCCAACAGCAGGCTAAAAATTAGATGAGTTCTAAGAATGGACATAAGGGCATTTAATCCCTATTTATTGTGATGCCAGGCAAGTCACTTAGGCTCTTCAAACTCCCATTTCCTCATATCTAAAGTGGGACAGAGAAAGTTCAACTAACGGAATTATGAGAAAACACAAAGAAAAAAATCCCAAGCACATAACAGATTCTCAATAAATGTTCATCCCTCTCTACATTCCTCTCCATGTTCACCAATTTTCCTGACTGCATATTTTCTTTCATGGGTTTATTTCCTTTTTGAAAATGTAGGCACACCTCAAAGTTCTTTTCTTAGTCCCTATCTTTTCTGTAAACTCTCTTCCTGCCATTCTCCTCTCTTCCTCCCATTATTCCCACTACATTTTCACTTGTTTTCAAAGGAGTCCCATGCGTTTTCCTCTAGTCCAGTATCATTCCAAAGTCTCTCTTTTTTCCAGATACTTTTTTCTATCTTCATTTGGATAATTCACCAAGATTTAAAAGCTCAACTATGACCATTTGTTTAAATGTCTATCTTCACTGAGAAATTATCAGTTCCTTAGGTGCTACAACAGTTTTTTCACTTTTATTTCTTCATTCTTTCTTTGCCCAATACCTAGCATAGTTCATGAAAGTTAGTAGATATTCAATAAACTATTGTCGGATGAATAAAAAAATGAATAACTAAATCAATAAATGAAGGAAAGGCAGATACTGTGTTGGCCAAGGATATTTTAACAGTGAGGGTCCTAATTTAGTTCATATTTTTCAGAACTATCATTATTTCATATATTCTGTCTTTTTTATTTCAAGTGTTAGTCCCCATATCAGACTCAGTGGCTAGTTGGATTTTCAATTAAAAAATTGTGGTTCCTATAACCATAGGCTAGGTGAGGAAAAAAAAAATCTGAACTACAACAGTTGCAGGAGGGTTATGTTGAGGGCATCATTATGAGAGACACAGAAGAATCATATGTAAACCCATCTTTGTATAGGAAGAAGAGCAGAGTTGTATGTGAGACAGTATGCAACTTCTATCACCATCGCACTGAGATGATAAAAGCCTCTCCTTGGATTTGTGTTGTTTCCTGAGCACTTTCTGGTACCCAGATGAGCTTACATCTGAGTCTCAATGTAGGTCACAATAAATGAGGACCAGCCTCCTGCTCCAACACTACACAGATACATCTCACCCCTTCCAGAATCTTTTTGGCCTGAAGTTTGCCATTTCTAGCAGAACTCTTAACACCACTTTATTACTCTAACCCATCCTAAGTGCTCATCCAGACCTCAGCCAGCTCTGCCTAATGATTGTGGCAGTTTGACCCTTCTGTTTCTCAGATCTGTCTTTCCCTAGATGAATGGATACTTCCAAGTATATCTAATGCTTCCTTCCTCTCTCTATCTTGAGTTTCATTTATGCTCTGCTGCTTACGTCTATTTTGGCCTGGCTCTCTTCATCCGTTATCTCATCCATTCATTTATCCACCCAACAACCATTTACTGACTATGAATGCATACCAGGTCCTGTGCTTGGCATAAAGTTACAGAGATGGCAGTTGCTGAATACAAGGAGTCCTCAGTTTAGTGAAGAAGGGAAATATTCTAGTTATCTATGACTGCTTAAAAATCCACCTCAAAACTAAGACTATGGCTTGTCTCTGTTTACAATGTCTTGAAAATTGAGGGGACACTAAGGCTGAAAGTGATTCAACAGCTGGAGACTATCATTGTGGAGGCATCTTCAACTCAAATGTTATTTGGTACCGCAGCTGAAATTATAGAGGAAATAGTGGATGCAGGACAGAAACAAGGTTTCATTAACAGATATACTTCAAAAGAAAAAAAGCTCCCCAAACTTCACCTGTATGTTCACCACTTATGTATCTAATCCTGAATTGTACTCCACATCCTAAAAATAAAATAATAGCCAGACTCAGTGGCTCAGCCTGTAATCCCGCGCTTTGGGAGGCCGAGGTGAGTGGATTGCCTGAGCCCGCGGGTTCGAGACCCACCTGGGCAACTTGGCAAGACCTCATCTCTACAATAAAATAAAATAAAAAATTAGCCGGGCGTGGTAGCGCATGCCTGTAGTTTCAGTTATTTGGAAGGCTGAGGCGGAAGGATCGCCGGAGCCCCGCAGGTCGAGGCTGCGGTGGCCGGGAGCGCCCACTGCACTCCAGTCTGGGCGACAGAGTGAGACTCCAACTCAAAAAAATAAAATAAAATAAAATAAAATGATAGTTAAACAATTAAGAAATATTAAAAAAAAAAAGTTGGCCATTGACACCAGTTCTCAGTTCCTTTGTGATTGAAAAACAAAGCATACTCAAGTACTTAATATGCACAAGGAGTTGCTGCCCATGTTTCTTTCTATCTTGTGTCCCAGTTTTCCAGGTGTTCTCTCTCCTATTATCTCATTGAATCTTTCCAACTATGCTTAATTGTACTATGCTTAATGGCACTGGTACAATAATTTGGGAAACACTGTTGGGCTACATATTGTAGTTGGAGATTGGATTCTTCTTGTCCAGGCCCTGTCACTAATTTTCTTTGTTTTCATAGGCAAGACCCTTTCTGTCTATGGACTCCAGTTATCCCATATGTACAGTAAGAGACTTGGAATGAACCGATTATGCACATATGTGAGTGAGTATGCACATTTCTGTTACGTGGGAGTTCCTCCCACCATCCACTGCACCCCAGCATGCCTCCCATCCCTCAGCGTGCCACATGACTTCAGGCTTCTAACTATTTATATTCAAAGAGTAGAATGTCTGCCTGTTTCATTGTTGTCATTATTGTTTGTTTGTTTGTTTTCAGCACAACCTCCTTGTGAATACAGCAACTCAGGGAGCAAAACATGACCGCAGGGTAAACGCTCCTTCTCAGTGTGGGGTTGATTGTATGAAATCGTTACTATTATTTAGAAAATATCACAAAGGGCCATATTTTCTGTTCCAGATTCTGTGAATTTCAATTACTTGTTGAATTAATGTGATGGTAGTGGGAGAACATTTACACTCTGAACCACACACACACACTTACCAGTTCAAGAACATTTTATGTACCTCCATAGGCCTGACTGCAGCTTCACCCTTCAAATGGAATTATGAATAAGCCAGCATTGATAGAGAGCCTGCTGGGTGCCCAGCTCTGTTAGCCTAAACCATGCAGCAGAGAGGCACAGAAAAGGGGCAAGGAAGAGAAAAGCCCATATGAGACATCTACTCAAGGTAGTATGCTAAGCACTATCATTTATCAATTTACTCTCTCAGCAGTCCTCTCAAGGAGATATTACTATCCTTTTACAGAAAAGACTACAAAAAGCATGGCAGAGCCAAGATTCCTCTCTAGGCCCAGTCAACTCCAAAACCTATGTTTTGTTTTGTTTTTCCCCACTGTAGTGTACTTTTAAGTACAAGTATCCCTGCCCTTCAGTCCTTCAGTGCAGTAAGAAAAGGAAATCTATGAAAGACATATCTAGCTTTCTACCAGCTTTTGCTTGCATTTCACTTCATCCAAGAAGCTTTCCTTGACTATCCCAGGCCATAGAATTACCTTTTCTGCTCAGAATCCCTGCATCTGTATTACTTGTTCTGAAAATTGTATGACAGGGTGGAAAGAGTCCTTAGAGATAATCCAAGCCCTTCTTTGTACTGATGAGGAAAGTGGGGCCCAAGGGGGGAAAGAATTGCCCAAGGTCACACAGATCACAGTGATAACTGGAACTAGATCAGCGGCCTTATGATTCTTGGTCTAGTATTTTTATTCTTACATCCTGATTGGGGCAGGAGGTGCAGAAAGGGAATGGCTGTCAACTTGGTATGAGGAACCATCAAATCTGATATCCAAAAACCAAATGTATATAAAGTTGCATGGCATGCCTCCATATATATAATAGTTTTTCAATATTTAATGGTTGTCTGAACCGAAATCTATCAGTGACACTTCCACCACCTGCTCAGGGTCCACACATCCAGGGGTTAGATCAGCCAAGGCAAACTATGACTAGAATTTAGTTATTTGAACAACATACACTCTCTACTCTTCTCTGTTTTCATGTATTTATAATCTATATACTTATTTCCTTTAATTGATATACTGTTAATTTATATACTGCTTCCTTTGATTTTTTAATTTAACACATTTTCCTTTCACAACTTCAAGTTTCAGCTTCCTATTTATCCTCTACACTTCTGTTCATGTCACTTTTTTCATAAGAATTTATCTGATTCCCAATAACCAATAAGATAAGGTCAAATTCTCAGTTTACCATCAAAATTAGATTTCAAACGTCCTATGCTCTCTCCTTATATCCTCTTCCCTCCTCTTCCTGACACATACTCTACTTTGTGGCAATTACAAATTACTACCCATCTGCTATGTCTTTTCATTCATCTGTCCGCTTGTGTATGATGTTTCTTCAATATACCAGCATGTTCTATCCGCTAAGCCTGGCAAGCTTAGTTCCAAAACCCACTGTAAATATCATCTCAAATGTAAAATCTTCCCCTACTTTCCCAGGGTAAATGAACTGCTTCCTCTCAAATATAGTTAATCCATCTTGAAGAACATCGGTTATTGGTTATACTGTATTATAACTGATCAGCGTGCACATTTGTTACTCTCTGTCTATCCTTGACTGTAAACAGTGTGAAAGAAGAAATCAAGTCTTCCTTCTCCCTCTCTCCCTCTCTCCGTGTGTGTGTGTGTGTGTGTGTGTGTGTGTGTGTGTGTGTGTGTGTGTGTGTGTGTGTGTGTTCTACATGTGCCTGACTGGTACTACAAAGCCAATATATAATTGTCCCCTTCCTAACTGGAGTTGCTTCCTGCACACTCTGCCCCTCTTAATCATAGGATTCTGGGCAGAAGTGGCAAAGTACAGTTGCTTCCACATCTCTCCACCCTTCATTTTTAGAAAGAACAATGTTATAATAGGTACAACAATAGAGAATGAGAGGCACTAAGCAAATAGTACTCAGTGGTGAGGAAGAAACAGGAATTCACACACTATAGCAACTGGTCTTTCACGCTCACGTCCAGCCCTTTCCGTTCGCCCAACAGACAGGAAAGATATTGCAGCCCAGCGGAAGCTTGAGGGGGCGGAGGTATGGGGGAGGGTGGGTGGCTCAGACCTAACCAGGAAGTGTTGCTGGACGAGTAGGTGGTGCCACGGTGCCTTGGGACTCAGCAACCGACGCATGCGCGATGCCGCCACCGCTTCCTGTTTCCAAACGGCAGTCCTGTGGGAAGGAGGCTGGCAAAAGGCACGAAATGCGTGCTTTTCGCTTGTACTCGCTGCTTGGTTTCAGTCACTTCTATTCCCCCAATTAGGTCTTGGGCTAACAAGAAAGCTGGTTGATGTACTGCTTTCTCAGCTGTGGGTGTTGAAGCATGAGAGGACTAGCCAGGCCCAGTGCATCTGAATTCTTAGAAATATCCAGAATCAAAACTAAAGAAAGGTGATAAAGCATGCCAACAGATTAAGCGTCAGTTCTGGGTACTACACCTTAATGAGCTATAGGCAAACCAGGAATGTCTGTAAGAGAGTGAGAAGAGTGGGGAAAGGCTGGAATCCAGGTCCCAAGAAAAAGGATCTGAGGAGGAGACTGTTTACCTTGAAGCAGAGAAGCCACGGGAGAATGGGTTTCTGTCCTCAGATTTATGAATAGTTATCTTGGATCAGGGGAAGCAGACTAGTGAAAACAGATTCCGGTTCAGTACTAGGTAGAATTTTGTAAAATCAGAGTCCCCTGACTGGGGAACTAACAGGCTGCCTTGACAGAAAATGAGTTCTTCAATCCTGGTGGTGTTCAAGTAGGTATTCAGAGTGGTGGATTTATGAAGATTTAAAATAATTAAACTTAGTTGCCCTTGGAGTCCAGCCTTAATGGTGGTTGAACCGTTCATCAAAGAAAATTCAGGCCATTACACCTTTTCCAGTTAAAAGAGATAATTGATATCTCTGCTGTGTCAGCACCAGCTCTTCTACTGTCGTCCTTAACCTCTAGAATTTTAGGCCCCTGACATTTTGTTCATATATTCTTCTCAAACCTGCCTCATTTTGGTGCACAGGCATACAGTTGGTACTCATTAAATAGATGGTAATATCTGTGAGCCCAGCATATGGGACCTCTTGACCTTCTCAATCACCCTGAAGGAAAGATGGGGATTAACACTTTCATTTTACAGATGAAGAAAACAATGCTGAAGACATTAACTTCTCATAAATAGCTATAAAAATAAATAGAGCCAGATTACACTCCAATGTCAGCCACAACTAGACCAACCTTGCAGACTTTCTCCTCATAGTTAATGACCACCTTTCATATGCCAAACACTCTAAAAAGCAAGTTACAGGTTTTCCCCCTAATTTTTAATTCTAAAAAAAGTCAGGATAACAGAAAAGTTGAAAGAATAGTACAATTAATACCTGTTTCATCCCTTTGTCTAAACACACACACTCACTTTTTGCTAAACCATTTAAATAATTTGCAGACACCATGAAATTTTACCCATAAAAACTTCAGCTTGTATCTCCAAAACATTAATCGCCTCCTGTATAACAACAGTAGTATTAACACACTTAAAGTAAATGTTGGTTCAATGTTAACAAATATGCACTCTAATTTTCCCAGTTGTTAAAAAAATGTGAGCCGGGCTCGGTGGCTCAGCCTGTAATCCTGCGCCTTTGGGAGGCTGAGGTGAGTGGATTGCCTGAGCCCGCGGGTTCGAGACCCGCCTGGGCAGCGAGACCTCATCTCTACAATAAATCAAAAAATCAGCCGGGCGTGGTAGCACATGCCTGTAATTCCGGCTACTCGGAAGGCTGAGGCGGAAGGATCGCCGGAGCCCAGCAGGTCGAGGCTGCGGTGGCCGGGAGCGGCCACTGCACTCCAGTCTGGGCGACCGAGTGAGACTCCAACTCAAAAAATAAAAAAATGTGTTTTTTGGATTTTCTTTTTTTTTCCATCTGGAAATTCATTAAGATTCACAAATTGCATTTGTCATGACTCTTCAGTCTCCTTTAATCTAGAAATTCCCCCTTCACTTTTTTTGGTCTTTCATGATATGAACTTTTTTTATTTTTTATTTTTTTGTTAATTGCTCTTTCTTTTTATTTTATTCTATTATAGAAATGTGGGGTACAAGTAGGTGAGCGTGGGGTACAAGTAGGTGAAGTTTGGGCTTCTAACTACAAGTGAGGATTAACTACGTGCAGTTACAAGTGTAACTTGTAAAAGTGAGGATTAACTACATGCAGGTGAAGTTTGGGCTTCTAACTGGCCCTCACTGCCCCTGGTAATGAACCAAGTACCCTTTGTGTTGTCACATATCCTCCACCCTTCTCCCTCCCTCCCTCCTTCAGTACTGTCCAGTGACTGCCAGTGCTAATGTGACTAATGTTCAAGGCCCACTTATGAGTAAGAACATGCAGTATGCAGTTCTTTGTTTCTGTGATAGTTCACTTAGTATGACAGTTTCCAACTCTATCCAATTTGCTGTGAAATTCATGGTTTTGTTATTTTTTATGGCTGTGTAATACTCTGTCATGTATATGTATCACATTTTCTTTATCCAGTCCACTTTTGATGGACAGTAGGGTGGATTCCATGTTTTGATATTGTGAATAGTGTGACAATAAACATGAGTGTGCAGGTGTCTTTTGGTAGAGCAATATATATTCCTCTGGATATATTCCCAGTAGAGGGATTGCTGGATCGTATGGAAGGTTAATTTTTAGTTCTTTTAGGAACTGACAGCCTCCATAGAGGCTGGCCTAGCTTGCACTCCCATAAACAGTATAGAAGTGTTCCCTTTCCTCTGCAGCTGTGCCAGTTTCTGTTTATTTGGTTTTTGGTTTTTTTTTTTTACTTATTAATGATAGCCATTCTTACCGGAGTTAGGTAGTATCTCATTGTAGTTTTGATTTGCATTTATCCAATGATTAGTGAGGCTCAGCAGTTTTTCACATGACTGCTGGCTACTTGTATGTCATCTTTTGAGAAGTGTCTGTTCATGTCCTTTGCCCACTTTTTAATGTGTTTTTTTTTTCACTTAGTTTGAGTTCCATGTAGATCCTGGATGTTAAACCTTTGTCAGATGCATAATTTGCAAATATTTTTTCCATTCTGTGGGTTCATGACATTGGCATTTTTTAAGAGTCCCAGACAATTGACTTATAGGATGTGATAGGCCTTCTTCAAAGTGGAAAATAAGCCACATTGCTTCTCTGCTTTAAACCTTCCAGTTTCTTCCCATTGTGATTAGAGTAAAATCCAGTCTACTCACCTATAATATGGTACCTGCTTGTCTCTCCAGTTTTATCTTCTATGACTCTTCCCTTTATGCATTGTACTCTAACAACATTGTCCTCCTTATATCTCCTGAATATTTCCAGCTTGCTCCTGTCTCAGGGTCTTAGCAGGCTTTTCCTTCTGCCTTCAGTGCTTTGTGTCCCAAACATTGAGTGGTTAGCTCCTTTGTACCACTACGATCCCAGTTCAAATGTTATCACCTGTGGGAGCTAGTCTTCAAAGATGACTCCTCAAGGAATTACATCACCATTATTCACATCCTTATGTAGTTCATCTCCTTGAATCTAAGCTAGTCTTACAACTCCCTTGTAATCAACAGAATGTGGCAGAATTAATTCTGTGTGACTTCAGAAGTTAGATCAGAAGACCACTTGTAGCAAGTTTATCTTTGGACTAATGGGTTTACATGGGCCTCTTGAAAGACTTGTTCTGGAAAAGGCCATCCACTTTGTAAAGAAGTGTTATTAACTGAAAATCATCAAGCTCATGCCAGCCATGTGGAAAGGTCACATGGAGAGAGAGAGGTGCCCAGCTAGTCCCCAATGTGGCTAGTCATCCAGCTTGGCTTCTCCTAGTTCACCCGTGGCCCCAGCTTAAGCACCGTCTATGTGAGTAAAGAAGCTATTCTGGACATTTTATTTTCTTCACAATACTTATTGCCATCCAAAATTGTCTTGCTTATTTATTAGGTTACAGGTATATTGTATTATTTCTTCCCACTAGAATGTAAGCTCTGTGAGAATCAGGGGCCTTATCTGTCTTGTTCACTACTGTATTCCTAGCACCTAAGCAGTGCTTGTCAGACTTTATTGTATTAGGCATATTGTATTGTGCATACAAATCACCCAGGGATCTTGTCTAAATACAGATCCTATTTCTTAAAGTCTGGAATGGAGTCTGCGATTAAGCATTTCAAACAGGAACTTAGATGATGCAGATACTACTAGCACAGACCACATATTGATAGCAAGACAATAAAATCTCTAGGTAGGAATGAAAGAAATTGGATTCTGCTTGAGAGAAGCTCATCCTCTTCTCAATGGCCCTCATGATTACCAGTTTTTCTTGAAAATTCAGAAGGTCTGACTGTTCTGGGCTGGCATTACCACATTGCAACAATCAGCTTGAGCATGGTGAAGCTTTTAAAGGTACAGCCCCTGCCTACTGTCTCCTTTCTAGCCCAGACATACACTCAAATGGTGACTCCTGCCCTTCAGGGTTCTCTGATCATCATTTTCCTATCTACAGGCTTTAGAAATTTGGCTTCCATGGCTCCTCTTTCATAAATTGAAGTCATATTCTACCTACCACCTTGCACTTGGAAGTGCCAGTCTTGGGTCCCAGGCTCACTCTATAGACTAGAGATTTAGTGATAATTCATCCAAGAGTTGACAAGATTTTCCATTTCCACATTTTTTCAGTTTGAATAAATATTTATTAAACAGTTACAGTGCCAGAAACTGTGCTATGCCCTGGAAAAACATTGATGACTTAAACTATGGCACTTTCCTTCAAAAAGTTCTGTCTCATGAGGTAAACAGACTCATGGGTATATAAAAAAATGTTAATATTGAGTGATGTAATTTTTCCCACTTTATTTCCTCTTTATCATGATTGTTTTAGCTAATGTAAAATCTATGCCTCTTTCTACATACATTTTATAACAAACTTGTCTACATCTACAAAAAACTTGCTGGAATTTTTTAAAACTTGCATTAAACCTATAGGACAATTTAGGAAGAATTGACACCTTTACTATGTTAAGCCTTGCAATCCTAGAACATAGTACGAATCTCCATTTATTTGTCGTCTTTATTTTAATTTATTAGCATTTTATAACTTTCAGCATACAGGTAATGTACACATTTTAAGTTATACAAATTTAATTTTCTTGACCGCAGTTGTAAAGTTTATTGCATTCTTAATTTTGGCTTCTGCATGTTCACAATTATTATATAGAAATATAATTTGTTTTCATCTGTAGACCTCATATCTTATGATCTTGCTGAACTCAGTTTTAAAATTTGGGGGTTTTTCTTTTGTGTTTTTGGTAAGTCCTTGGGGATTTTCTTTGTAGATAATTTTGTCATCTGAAAATAGAAATAAGCTTATTTATTTTTCCTTTCTGGCTACTTTTTTTCATTGCCTTATTACAATGGTTAGAAATTTCATTACTCCATTGAGTAAGAGTGATAAAAGCAGACATCCTTGCCTTGTTTTCAATCATAGGGAGTGTATTCGTTTCTATTGCTGCTGTAACAAATTATCAAAACTTATTGGCTTAAAACAACATGAATCTGTTATCTTACAGTTTTATCATGCAGAAGTCCAAAATTGATCTCAATTGGCTAAAATCAATGTCAGCAGAGCTGTGTTCCTTTCTGGATGCTCTAGTGAAGCATCTACTTCCTTGCCCTTTACAGCTTCTAGAGGCTGCCCACATTCTTTCACTCATGACCTTCTTGCTCCATCTTGAAATCCAGCAACATTGGGCTTAGTTCTTCTTATACTTCCTGCTATTATTTGGATATGGTTTGTTTGTCTCCACCAAAATTCATGTTGAAATTTGATTCCTAATGTGGTGGTTTGGGGAGGTGAAGGTTAATGAGAGGTGTTTGAGTCATGAGGGTGGATCCCTAATGAATGGCTTGGTATTAGACTTTCAGCAGTGAGTTTCTACTTTGGCAAGAATGGATTAATTCTTGCAGGAATGGATCATTTGCCATGAGAGCGGGTTTGTCATAAAGCCAGGTGATTTCTCAGGGTTTGTCTCTTCCCAGGTCTGCTTCTCTTTTGACCTTCTGCCATGCTATGACACAGCAAAAGCCTCATCAGAAGCTAAACAGATTCTGGTATCATGTTTCTTGAACTTCCCAGCCTACAGAAGCATGAGATAAATAAACCTCTTTTCTTTGTAAATTACTCAATCTCAAGTATTCTGTTATAGCAACACAAAATGGTCTAAGACCTGGCCATTAACCTGGCCCTTCCTCTTCTGCTTCCCTCTTTCACTAATGAGGACCCTTGTAATTACACTGGGCCTACCCAGATGACCGAGGATAATCTCCTCATCTCTAAATCAGCTGATTAGTCATTTTACTTCTTAATTCCTCTTTGCCGTGTAAATTAGCATAACCTAACATTTTTACAGGGTCTAAGGATTAGAATATTGACATATTTAGGAGGCTATTAGTCTAAGATGGGGAAAAGCATTCCGTTATCATTATTATAATACCAGTTGTAGGTTGTTTGTAGATATTCCTTCTAAAGTTGAAGACGGTTCCTTCTATTCCTCACTTACTGAGAGTTCTTATAGTAAATGAGTGTTACATTTTTTTTTTTTTGAGACAGAGTCGCACTTTGTTACCCAGACTAGAGTGAAGTGGCACTATAATAGCTCATTGCTGCCTCTACCACCTAGGCTAAAGTGATCCTCTCACCTCAGCCGCCCAAGTAGCTTGAACTACAAGCATGCTTTACCACATCCCGCTAACTTTCTGTTTTTGTAGAGAAAGGGTCTCACTATGTTTCAAAGGCTTGTCTCCAACACCCTCAAAGGATTCTCTTGTTTCGGCCTCACAAAGTACTGTGATTATAGGTGTGAGCCACCACACCAAGCCAGTGTGTCAGATTTTGCCAAATTATTTTTCTGCATCAAATTTATAATTATATAATTTTCTTATTTAGTCTTTTAATATGGTGAATTATATTGATTGATTGCTAAATGTTGAACCAGTCTTGCACACCTGAAATAAATCTAACTTGGCAATGGTGCATAATTTTTTATAAATTGCTAGATTGTGTTTGCTAATATTGTGTTGCCAGTGTTTGTGTTTAAGTTCATGACAGATATTTGTCTATTATTTTCTGTTTTGTAAAAATTTATTTCATTTATTTATTTTTTTTCCTTAGAAAATGTAGGAGACACCCTTATGGAAATTGGAACTGGCAACCAGTTCCTGATCAAAACCCCAAGTATCCATGCCATAAGAGATAAGATAGACAAGTGAGACCTCATCAAACTGAAAAGCTTCTGCAAAGCCAAAGAAACCATCAAGAGAGCAGGGAGACAGCCCATAGAATGGGAAAAAATATTTGTCAACTGTATATCTAAAAAAGGCTTAACATCTAGGATCTACAAGGAACCCAAATGTGCCAAAAGGAAAAAATCAAACAGCCCTATTAAAAAGTGGCAAAACAAGTCGGGCTCAGCCTGTAATACCGTGCCTTTGGGAGGCTGAGGTGAATGGATTGCCTGAGCCTGCGTGTTTGAGACCCGCCTGGGCAACTTGGCAAGACCTCATCTCTACAATAAATCAAAAATTAGCCGTGCATGGTAGTGCGCGCTTGTAGTTCCAGCTACTTGGAAGGCTGAGGCCGAAGGATCGCCGGAGCCCAGCAGGTCGAGACTGCGGTGGCTGGGAGCGGCCACTGCACTCCAGTCTGGGTAACAGAGTGAGACTCCAACTCAAAAAAAAAGAAAAAAAATTTTTAAAAAGTGGCAAAACACACGAATAGACACATCTCAAAAGAAGATATACAGGCAGCCAACAGACACATGAAAAAGTGATCAACCTTACTAATCATCAGAGAAATGCAAATCAAAACCACACTGAAATACCACCCAGTAAGAATGGCCATCATTAATAAAACAAACAATAACAGGTGCTGGCAAGGATGCAGAGAAAAAGGAACGCTTCTGCACTGCTGGTGGGAATACAAACTAGTGTAATCTCTTTGGAAAACAGTGTGGCGGTTTCGAAAAGTACTAGAAATTGACCTTCCATATGACCCAGCAACTCCCCTCCTGGGAATATACCCAGAGGAACTCAAATCATTCTACAAAAAAGATACCTGCACATACCTGTTTATTGCAGCACTATTCACAGTAACAAAAACATGGAACCAACCATGCTGCCCATCGAAACTGGACTGGAATAAAAAAATGTGGTACATACCCCACATCTTTAAAATAAAAAAATTAAAATTAAATGTGGTACATGTACACAATGGAATATTATGCAGCCATTAAGAAGGACCAACATATGGACTTCACAGCAACTTGGATGAATTTAGAGTCATTCATTCTCAGTGATCTATCACAGAAACAGAAAACTGAGTTCCACATGTTCTCACTCATAAGCGGACCTTGAACAATTATCATAATACTATAAGAAAGGGATTGGCAGTAGTGGGAAACTGCCAGGGAAGGAGAGGCACATCTCATCAACGATGGTATTCGCATAATGAACATTTGTAACCTAACTCTGAATTGTATCCCAATTGTTTAAAATTTTAAAAAAAGATATGGGGTCTTGCTATGTTACCCAGGAGGTATTCAAACTACTGGGCTCAAGCAATCCTCCCACCCCAGCTTCACAAGTAGCTGGGACTACAAGTACACACCACTGTGCCTGCCTATTGTTTTTTCTTTTTATATGTAGTTCTTGGTTTTGGTACCAAGGTAATACTGGCCTCATAAAATCAGTTGGGATGTGTTACTTCTATTTTGAGAGAGAGGTTTGTGAAATTGTGGAATTGGTGTTAACTTTGGAGGAGAAGAGACGAGGTCTCATTATGTTGCCCAGGCTGGTCTCGAACTCCTGGGCTCAAGCAATTCTCCCACCTTGGTCTCCCAAAATGCTGGGATTACATGCATGAGCCACCATGCCCAGCCCCATTCATGTTAATTTTTTAAATGTTATAGAGGTTTTTCATGTTTGACAACAATTAAAAAATTTATAAGACATTAACAATAATACGTTTTCATGTTGAAACGTTTTTTCTAAACTATCAATAATTTTTTAAAAACTTGATTAGCCATGCTAGAGAAAAAATAATTATTTTTCTATTCTCTCTATAAAATTATATTACAAAATTCTTATAATTTGAGAAGACAATCAAAGAGTATGTTACCAAAAATATGGAGAAAAGAGTATGGAGAAGCGACTCGGGCATTAAAGTAATAAAAATTTTAATGTTTTTAAAATTTATAATGCTTGTGGCATTCATCAGCATTTTAAACTTTGTAATTTTGTTCTCATTTTCTGAATAAATATTAACTTTCATTTCAAAAAAGACAAGTTTTGGCACCTATGTGGAGGAATTGGAATCTTTACACACTCTTGGTGAGAATGGTACAGCCACTACGGAAAGCAAAACTGTGGATCTTCAAAAAGTTAAAAGTGGAACTACCATGTGATCCAGCATTCTCACTTCTGGGTAGTTATCTAAAAGAATTAAAAATAGGATCTCAATGAGATATTAGCATTTCTTTGTTTATTGCAGCATTACTCACAATAGCCAATATGTGAAAACAATCTAAATGTCCATTGACAGATGAATGGATTTTAAAAATATATGGTATATACATACAATAGAATACTATTTAGCCTTTTAAAAGAAGGAAATTTTGCAATATGTAACAACATGGATGAACCTTGGGGATATCAAGCCAAGTGAAATAATCTAGTCACGAAAACACAAATGCTTCATCATTTCCACTTATATAAGGTGTCTAAAATAGTCAAATATATAGAATCAAAGAGTGGAATGGGGTGGTTAGGAGGGGCTGCAGGAGGGAAGAAATAGGGAGTTACTAATCAACAGGCATAAAGTTTCAGTTAAGGAAGGCAAATAAGTTATAGAAATCTGCTGTACAACATTATACCTTTGGTCAACAATAATGTTTTGCACAATTGACATTTTGCTAAAAGGTTTTAAAAATGTCCCTTTCGAGGATTCTGATATGTCTTCAAGAACTTAACTAACTTTGAGGTTGCAATATGAGCCCTAAACTGACATTCTGGCAGCAGTGGATAGACAACATACAGATACAACCCTGTGCATGTTGAGTCCATGCTTCTGAAAACACAGAAGTACTTCTGCAGAAAGCAAAAGGTATTCCACAGCATGGAAGGTGAAAGGCACAGGGAACAGCCAGAAGGACGTCTCCCGAGATGGCACCAACCATATAGGGAACCTAACAAAGGCAACAAAGGCTGTAAATTCCTGCCTTTCCCGTGCGCGTGAAACTTAAACTTGTGCAAAATATTATCTCCCTATAGGAATACTACCTCATAGCTCCCTCCAATAAAGACCCTAAGATGGCTCTGGCTGGCACAGCCAGGCTCAGAGAGCACAGGCCACCCCCTCCCAAAACCGATAAATACAGACCTCTCTCTCGCCCTCTCTCTCTCACTCCCCTTCTCACCAGGTGGTTACAGACCTCCTTCCCTCTCTGTAGCCGCTGCTCTAATAAATCTCTTGGCCTCAAAGGGTATTGAGTCTCACTGGCGCCTCGTCCTTCAGAAGGGGCACAAGAAGAATGGCTTGTCACTCTATTAAAATTGAGAAATTGATCAGAAAAGGACTGGTCATTTAAGGCTTAACATTGCACATAAGCTCCCCCTCTAGGATCTGATCTGATCCTTTGCAACTGTATCTCCCATTACCTTTTTTTGTTGTTGTTGTTGGAGTCTCACTCTGTCGCCCAGACTGGAGTGCAGTGGCCGCTTCCGGCCACCACAGCCTCAACCTGCTGGGCTCCGGCGATCCTTCTGCCTCAGCCTTCCGAGTAGCCAGAATTACAGGCATGCGCTACCATGCCCGGCTGATTTTCTGATTTATTGTAGAGATGAGGTCTCGCTGCCCAGGCGGGTCACGAACCCACAGGCTCAGGCAATCCACTCACCTCAGCCTCCCAAATCACGGGATTACAGGCTGAGCCACCAAGCCCGGCTTCCCATTACCTTTTAATCCCATGCTTTTGTCACAGTAAGGTTTTTTTTTCCTGGACTTCTCCCTCTACTGCTGATTGGGAGTTGCAGAAGAGCATAAGCCTGAGCTTTTCTTCCCTGCATTCCTCCCAAGACCCAGCACACAATCAACACAGTTTTGTTTAAATATCTTGACTTACCACAAGAGTTGCATTTTGGTATACACTTGTGCACACAGCTTTGTATTCAGGTACCTTCCTGAAACTCACTGAATTTAGTTATCCTGAATTATTCAGGAAGCAAAGCATGAACAGAGCTGACATTGAGCTTTACTGTGCACTTATTTTGTGATAGACACCACTCTGAGCATTTATCGTGCAGCAACTCATTAATCCTCTTCAAATCATCTTCATTTGACTGATAAGAAACATGAGGCACAGAGAGGTCAAATGACTTGTTCAAGGTCACAGAGCTAAGAAGCTGACAAAATTTGTCTTTGAACTAGGCAATTGACTCCAGCTACCACACTGTTTCTTTTTCTTTTCTTTTTTTTTCGTTTTTGAGTTGTTGCCCAGACTGAAGTACAGTGGCAGCGTCGACCTGCTGGGCTCCTGAGATCCTTCCACCTCAGTCTTCCAAGTAGCTGGAACTACAGGCACGCGCTACCACACCCAGCTGAATTTTGATTTATTGTAGAGATGAGGTCTTACCAAGTTGCTCGGGCTGGCCTCAAACCTGCAGGCTCAGGCAATCCACTCACCTCAGCCTCTCAAAGTGCTGGGATTACAGGCTGAGCCACCAAGCCTGGCCCACACTGTTTCTTACAAGGCATAGACTATGAAAACAAAAATTCCATCTCTCAATCAACTCATTTTCAACAAAGCCGCCAATGACAATCACTGGGGAAAGGAGACCATATGTGCAATGGTGCAAATGGTATGGAGAAAACTGACTATATACAGAAAAATAAAACAGGACCTCTACCTATCACCATATATAAAAATCAACTCTAAATGTATCAAAGACCTACAAGTAAAACCTCAAACTGTAAGAATCCAGGAAGAAAACAGAGGAAACACTCTTATGCACATTGGAGTAAGCAACCAATTATTGATCAAATCCCTAAAAAGCAAGTACCATAACAGATAAGATAGACAAGTGGGACCTCATCAAACTGAAAAGCTTTTGTACAGCAAAAGAAACCATCAAGAATGTGGGGAGACAACCCACAGAATTGGGGAAACATATTTGCTAATTATGTATCTGACAAAGGCCTAACATTCAGGATCTAAAAGAAACTCAAACAAAATTAAAGGAAAAATACAAACAACCCTATTAAAAAGTGGGCAAAGGACATGAATAGACACTTCTCAAAAGAAGATATACAAGCAGCCAACAGATACATGAAAAAATGCTTAGCCTCACTAATCATCAGATAAATACAAATCAAAACCATAATGAGATACCACCTGACTCCAATAAGGATGGCCATAATTAATAAATCAAAAAACAATAGATGCTGGCGAAGGTGTGGAGAAAAGGGAACACTAGTTCAACCTCTATGGAAAGCAGTGTGGCGATTCTTAAAAGAACTAAAATTGACCTTCCATATGATCCAGCAATCCCTCTCGGGGGAATATACCCAAAGAAACATGAATAGTTCTACAAAAAAGACTCCTGCACATGCATGTTTATAGTTGCACTACTCACAATAGCAAAAATATGGAACCAACCCCACTGCTCATCAAAAGTGGACTGAATAAAGAAAACATGGTATATATGCATGATGGAGTATTATGCAACCAAAAATAACAAAATCATGGAATTTGGAGCAAATTGGACGAAGTTGGAGACAATCATACTTACTGATCTTTCACAGAAACAAAAAACTAAATATCAAATGTTCTCACTCATAGGTGGGACATGAACATTGATCACATTAGCACAAGGGAGGGATTAGCAGAGGAGGGAGGAAGAGAGAGGACACATAACATGACAGAGGGTACTGGGTCCTAAACCAGGGGAAGTGGAGGCAGTTGGAGGTGCAAAATTCACCTGCACCAACCCTCCTTGTGTAGCTAAACTGACTTTTACCACACATATTCATAATGTTTTTAAAAAATGGGCCGGGCAAGGTGGCTGAATCCTGTAATCCCAGCACTTTGGTAGGCCGAGATGAGGAGACTGCCGGAGCTCACGGGTTTGAGAACAGCCTGGGAAACTTGGTGAGCCCTCATCTCTACAATAAATCAAACAATTAGCCAAGCATGGTAGCGCATGCCTGTAGTTCCGGTTTCTTGGAAGGCTGAGGTGGAAGGATTGCCTGAGTCCTGCAGGTGGACACTGGGGCGGCCGTGAGCGTGCCACTGCACTGGAGCCTGGGCAATGGGGTGAGACTCCAATTCAAAAAAAAAAAAAAAAATCTAAGTAGAAAATAATTCAGTAACTTTTTAAAAATTAAAAAAAGTAGAAAATATAAATGAGGATTATAAATATCATATATCCTTCATCTATATTTTGCAGTTGTTAATAATTTCTCATGTCAAAAAGAAAGATGCTTGCTTCATCTTTCTTTTGGAAGTATATTTTTTAATGAATTAATTTTAAAGATGTGGTGTACCATCCAGGATTAGGTAGATACAGGTAAAGTTTGAGCCTCACTTTGGTCTCCAGTTCACCTGGTTCGAGATGAAGTACCCTTATTGATGTTATGTGCCCCTCCCCTCCAGCAGCATTCTGCTACTGCCAAACCCTTTCTTATAGTAGTATGATAAATGTTCAGGGTCTGCTTACGAGTGAGAGCATGTGGAACTCAGTTTTTGGTTTCTGTAATAGATTACTGAGTATGATGGACTCTAAATCCATTCAGGTTGATGCAAAGTCGGTATTTTTTTTCCTTTTTTTATGGTTGCATGGTATTCCATCATGTATATATATCACTTTTTTTTATCCAGTCCACTTTCGATGGGCAGCACAGTAGGTTCCACGTTTATTGCTATTGTGAATAACGCTGCACAGAACTGAGAGCAATCACATGTGCACATGTATGTGCAGGTATCTTTTTTATAGAATGATTTGAAATCCTCCAGGTATATTCCCAGAAGGAGAACTGCTGGATCATATGGAAGGTCTATTTTTAGATCTTTTAGGAATAGCCACACTGTTTTCCACAGAGGTTGTATTAGTTTACACTTCCACCCACAATGGAGAAGTGCTCCCTTTCCCCCACATCTCTCCAGCATTTGTTGTTTTTCAGTTGAAGTCCCACTTGTCTATCTTAACTTTTATGGCATGGGCATCTGGAGTTTTGATCAGCAATTGTTTGCCTATTCCAATTTCTGTAAGAATGTCTCCCACGTTTTCTAAGATTCTTATAGCTTAAGGTTTTACATTTAGGTTTTTGATCCATTTAGAGTTGTTATATATGGTATAAATGTGGTGTATAAGGTGTACATGGTGTATATGGTGATAGGTAGGGATCTTATTTCATTCTTCTGTATGTGGTCAACCAGTTTTTCCAGTACCATTTATTGAATAAGTTCTCCTCTCCCCAGTGACTGTTGGTGGAAGCTTTATTGAAGATGAATTGGTTGAGAAATTGAGATTTTGCTTCTGGAATCTCTATCCTGTTCCATTGGTCTATATGCCTATTTTTCTACCAGTACCAGACTGTTTTGATTATTATAGCCTTATAGTAAAGTTGAAAGTCTGGAAGTGTGATATCTACCACTTTGTTTCATTTACTAAGGATTGTTTTGGCTATTCGTGGTCTTTTATGTTTCCGTATGAATTTCTGTATTGTCATTTCCAGGTCTGAGAAGAATGTCGATAATTTAATGAATTCTGTATTGAATCTGTAGTTTGCCTATGGTGGGATGGACAGCTTAACAATGTTGATTCTTCCAATCCATGAGCATGGGATATTTTTCCATTTGTTTGTGTCTTCTTTGATTTCTTTGGGCAGTATTTTGCAGTTTTCCTTGTAAAGGTCTTTCACTTCTCTGGGTAGGAAGATGCTTAGGTATTTCTTTTCTTTTTTTTCTTTCTTTTTTTGCGACCATTGTGAATGGGAATGTGTTTTTTACTTGGTTCTCTGCCTGTTTGTTGTTGATGTACAAGAATGTGACTGTCTTTTGCACGTTTATTTTGTACCCTGAGACTTTGTCAAAGTCCTTTATCAGTGCAAGGAGGTTTTTGACAGAGTCTCTTGAATTTTCGAAGTACAGGATCATATCATCAGCAAAGAGGGATAACTTAACTTCCTTTTTTCCTGCTTGAGTACCCCTGATTTCCTTCCATTGTCTAATTGCTCTATATAGGACTTCCAACACTTTGTTAAACAGAAAGGGTGAGAGTGGGCAGCCTTGTCTTGTTCTAGTTTTCAGGAGAAATGCTTCCAATTTCCATCCATTTAGCAATAGGTTGTCTCTGGGTTTACCATAGATGGCTCTTATTATTCTGAGGTATGTTCCTTCCATGCCTAGGTGTTCGAGGGTTTTTATCAAGAAAGGATGCTGGATTTTATCAAAGATTTTTTTCTGCGTCTAATGATATAATCATGTGGTTCTTGTTTTTACATCCTGATGTACTTAATTACATTTATGGTCTTGCAGATGTTGAACCAGTCCTGCATCCAGAGATGAAGTCTACTTGGTCATAGTGGGTGATTTTTGAGATTTGTTATTGGATCCAATTTGCTAGAATCTTGTTGAGAATTTTTGCATCTATGTTCATCAGGAATATTAGCCTGTAGTTCTCTTTATTTGTTGTATCTTTCCCCAGTTGGGGTATCAGTGTACTATTAGCTTCATAAAATGATTTGGGGGAGTTCCATCTTTCTCAATTGCCTGATATACTTTCGACAGGATTGGTATCAACTCTCCTTGCATGTAGAGTTATGCTGAACAACTGTCTGGTCCAGGGTTTTTTTTGTTTTTTTTTTTGAGGTAGCATTATCATGACAGAGTCAATTTCCTGTTGTTATTGGTCTATTTAGTGTCTGAATTTCTTCTTGTTTCAACCTTGGGAGGTTGTATAATGTCAGAAAGTCCTCCACTGGAAGTATTTTAAAGTAAATTATAGACATGACATTTCACCCCTCAACGCTTTAATATGCTTACTTTAGTATGCAAGATTTAGAATATTTTTCTACATATGCACAATACAACTATTCATCTAGCAAAGTTAAATATCATTTCTGTATATAGGCTAATATACAGTACGTGTTAAGATTTTCCAAATTGTTCTCCCAAATATCTTTACACTTGGATTTTTGTTCAAACCAAGATCTATTCAAAGTCCACACATTGCATTTGGTTGTTAGATTCTTTTAATATCTCTTAATTTCCGTCCTTGTCTTTTAACCATTTCAGTGATTTGTTGAAGAGACTGAGTCAATTGTCTATAGAATGCCAAGGCTTCTGTGTCAGTCTGTTGGAAACTTTTTAAATTCCAACTCATGCGGCTTTCTTGCTCTCTTTCTGCCTTGGTTCATTGTTTTCGGTGTTTTATTCCCTCAATAACAGGACTCAGGACATTCTGACACCTTCCCAGAACTAGTAGCCTTAAATGGTGCCTATTAAATATGTCAGAGGTGTTATATGTTCTTTCATTTTTCCAATAATCTATGCTCTCATCTCCCACATGTCTCTCATACCTTTCCTTTTATCTCTGCTTCTTATCCTCTTGCCCATTGGTCCCTTAGATTAGTGGTTCTTGGCCTTAATTGTACATTGGAATCATCTAGAGAGCTTTAAAAAAAGCAGCGACCAAGTCATACCCCAACCCATTAAGCTTGAATCTCTAGGAGTGTAATCAAGACATACAAATTAGTTAAATCGCCCCATGTGACTCCAGTGCTGAGTCAAGGTTGAAAGGCATTGCTCTAGAACCTCTAATATAGTGTTTCTCAGTTGTTTTTTTTTACATTACTTTCTTCCTAAGGAAACTTTTCAAACTTTTGTTTCCCAAATTACCTCACCCAAAAAATTTTAACACCACAGATTTACTATATATTTGTTTATATACTGTGGCCCTTTGGAGGGCCATAAACCAGTGTAATTACTAAGATGACCCTTACTCCAAGAGCAAATTTTTACCTTTTGGAAGATTATATCATTACAATTTTCAATGCATGCTAACAAATTTTTAACCTCACTTGGAGTTTGGTAGAAAACTGCCAGGGGAGGGAGGACATACCTCATCAACAAGGGTACCTGCATAATGAACATTTTTATATCTACCCCCGAATTATACCCCACATCTTCAAAATTTAAAATTTAAAAAAAAGAAATGCAGAATCTCAAACCCCATTCCAGACCTACTGAATCTAAATATACTTTCTAGCAAGTTTTTGCATACAATGCACTTTAAATTTGAGAACTACTGCTCTATAAGGCTTCTCCTCTCACTCACAAAGCTAATTGGACCTTTAGCTCTTAGTAAGGTGATTAGAATCAGTAGTATTCAAGGAGATCTAAAACCTCAGAACTGAAGTGGAAATTAAAAGCATCTAGTTTAAGCCTCTGTCATATGCTTGAACCTCAAAAAAAGGACTGCTGAGCAGTCATTCAGTAGTCACTGATTGAATATCTCTGATGATTGGAAATTCACTATTTCTCCAGGAAGACCTTTCCAATATGTCTTTTAGAATGGGATTCTTTGTGTTGAGTTGAAATTATTCTTTTATGACATTTATCCTTGTATCCTTCTCTCCTCTCCAAGACCGCCCATAATTTGCCTACTCACTCTGCCCCATGACTGTTCCAAGTTCTGAAAACAGAGGATACCCTACCCCAAAGTCTTCTTTTCTCCTAAACTCACTCAGTCACTCTTCATAGGGCATATTTTCTCTTCTTTATCTAGACTATTTTCTCTCTTCTGGACACACACTGGACTGGGTCACTATTAATGGTCTGGGCCACAGCTAGTAGACTGATTAAAAACAAATAAAGTATGACCCTCACCTCTCTTATTCAAAATGTTAAACTATTATGAATAGCTTTTAAGTTTAAATTAGCTTTATTGGTAACCATATCACACTTTGACTTATATTGGATTTACTGTCAACTAAAACCCTAGGAAGCTTTCACACTAGCTGCTTTAAAGTCACATCTACAGCAGCCTGTTCTTCAGTTGTTGTTGTTGTTGTTGTTGCTGCTGCTGTTTTGTACCTTAATGTAAATCTCAACATTATCTGCACTGAGCTTCACCTTGCTAAACAATTGGAGAAATGCTAGTAATCCAAGAAGTACAAATTAAAGTGATATATTATTTGGGGACTAAATTGGTAAAGAATTTTCAAATGCTAAAACTCATGATTTGGATGGGTACAAGAAAACTGATACTTACTGGGGTGAAAAGAACTGCAACCTTTCTGGAGGGCAATTTGGCAACATAGCTTAAAAAGAAAGCGTTTAAACGTGGATCCTTCTCCCCCAACAATTTTTCTTCTAAGAATATGCTCAAAGAAAATAATCAGAATCATACAAGAAATATATGTACAAGAATGTTTGTTACTACACTGTATATCATTGAGCAATTGGAAAAACCTAAATACTCTACAAGAGGGGATTGGTTAAGTAAAAATAAATAGTAACTGGACTAAAATATGGCCATTAAAATAACATATAAAACCTTTATGAACATAGAGGAATGTTTATATTGTTAAATATTAAAAGTAGGTCAAAAAATCATATGCACAATTTCATGCCAATACTATAAATGCGTACATAGAAATGGTTGCATCAAAATTTCTATTAAAGTTATGCCCCAACATATTAATAACAATTATATCTGAAGGGATTAGAGGTGATTTTTATTTTTATTATTTAACAGTGTTTTCAAAATGTTTTATAATGAGGATATAGTAATTTTAGAATTAAGAATTATTTTTTTTAATTTTTATTTTATTAGTCTCAGCCTACCAATCCAGCCTGCTGAGATCATCCAAAATTTGACCTCCACTTTCC
Source organism: Cephalopachus bancanus (assembly GCA_027257055.1). Lineage (NCBI taxonomy): Eukaryota > Metazoa > Chordata > Mammalia > Primates > Tarsiidae > Cephalopachus > Cephalopachus bancanus. The sequence continues at coordinate 86,019 of JAPVLO010001425.1, read as the reverse complement.
AGCTAAGAGTACTTACACTCTTGCATCCGTCATCATTCCCTTATTTAAGCCATGTTTAATAGAGTTGATCAGAATACAACTGCATAAAGTGATGGGGTATACCATGGTGAAACAGCATTTTTTGTGCAATGGAAAAAAAAAAACCCAGCTTGGCAATTAAAAGACATTGTTTTAAATATCCACTATCTTTCAAATTATCTCTGTGACCTTAAGAAAATGACTCTCTCTTCCAGGTCTCCGTTCCTCCTCTATAAAATGAGCCGAGGAGCCGGGCTCGGTGGCTCAGCCTGTAATCCTGCGCCTTTGGGAGGCTGAGGTGAGGGGATTGCCTGAGCCCGCGGGTTCGAGACCCGCCTGGGCAGCGAGACCTCATCTCTACAATAAATAAAAAAAAAAAAAATCAGCCGGGCGTGGTAGCGCATGCCTGTAATTCCGGCTACTCGGAAGGCTGAGGCGGAAGGATCGCCGGAGCCCAGCAGGTCGAGGCTGCGGTGGCCGGGAGCGGCCACTGCCCTCCAGTCTGGGTGACAGAGTGAGACTCCAACTCAAAAAAAAAAAAAATAAAAAAATAAAAAAAATAAAATGAGCCGAGGAAGTGGTTGGACTAAGTAAACTCTAACATCTTTTCCAACCCCAAGATGTTGCTGTTGTCGTTACTACTATTACTACTACCACTACTATTATAAAACCATGAGGTACATGTGAGGATTTATTACATATGTATATTGTGTGAAGGTGAGGCTGGGCTTCTGACAAGAACTCTCCCCCCAGTAGAGGGCATAGTATCCAATGAGTGGTTTTGTATCCCTTATCCTCCCTCCCTCCCTCTCTCCTTTAACAGTACTCCCTGTTGTTCCCATCCTTATGCCCATGAGCTCAATGTTTGGTGCCCACTTATGAGTGAGAACATGTGGCATTCAGGTTTTTCTGTGATAATTTTCCTAGAGTCTTGGTCCCCAGCTGCATCCATGTTGCTGCAAAGTGCATGTTTTTGTTCTTCTTTATGTCCACGTATTATTCCATAGTGTATATGTAGACCAGTTCACCTTCAATGGGTGACTGGACTGGTTCCATGTTTTTGCCAGGATAAATAGTGTTGCAATAAATATACACATGCGTGTGTCTTTTTGGTAGAGTGATTTGTGTTCTTTTGGATATATTTCTAGAAGTGGGATTGCTTCCAATTCCAAGATACTATGAGTGTGGAATTAAAAGTAGTTGATTGGCCAGGAAAGAGCTAACAAAATTGATACGGCAAGTGGCAGATGTATAGAGGGATGAATAAATGTATAGATATGTGATATAGCAAGTATAGTAAAATGTTAAAGGAATAATCTAAGTGGAGAGTATAGAGTTGTTTCTTATAAAATTCTTCTAACTTCTGTATGTTTGGAGATTTGGCTAATAAAATGAGGGGAAGTGATAATCCAGAGATGTGAGAAATACAGTGTGAATTGAGACCAAAGAAGCAAGAGAAAAGAGAATGCAGAATAAGAACAGAAGATTAGAAGTATGTTGGCTGGCCTTTGAATGACATCTAGCAACAGTGGGTATAAAGTGATTAAAACATTAAGCCTAGCTCAGTTCAGCACAACACATATGTAGGGTGGATCTACTATGTGCCAGGCACTGTGCTAGGTCTAGAAACCCAAAGCTGAGCAAGACATGGCCCTTAACCTGGAGAAGTTCTAAGTCTAATAGACCAAACAGATATATAAACAGATATATAAACAGATATATAAACCAAACAGATATAATAGACCAAACAGATATATATATAATATGAGTATAGTATTATGTATGCCTAAAGATAAGGAAATAATATCACAATGACATGGTGTTTTTTTTATTACACATTGCTGCTACTGTCACTGATAATAAAGTGAAAATGTCAAGAGTTGTATTACATAAGACCAAGTCCAAAGTGACAATGAAATGCTAATTGAAAATCTATTTACTAAAAAACTCACAAAAAAGTGCTAATGTTCTACATAACCTTGCTGAAATTTCAATTTGACATGTCCCATGAAAAACCAGCAAGAAGCTGGGCTTGGTGGCTCAGCCTGTAATCCCATGCTTTGGGAGGCTGAGGTGAGTGGATTTCCTGAGCCTGTGGGTTCGAGACCTGTTGGGAGCCGGCCACGGAGGCCCACTGAGCGTTAGGGATCAGGGAGGGCCGTGGACCCCAAGACCGCTAGGATGTGTTTGGGAGCTGTTGACCCCATTTTCCTTCTCCTTTTACCATGTAGCGCAAGTAACCTAAAGGAACTCTGCTGATCTAAGCTGAAGGCTCTGTGACTGTGACTGGCATGGCTCACTCTAGAAACCCATTGTTCCTGTTTCCCATAAACTGTGGTTTTGGCTTAGGTATTAGATATAATTCAAATTCAGGTCACATTTGGGAGCCTTTTATACGGTACAAGTCTCTTTATAAGATTTAAAAGTATATTTGTAGAATTAGTATATACTTATGGAGAGCTGTTTTCAGTTTTTCAATGGTATAGATGACTATCTAGAGTTATCAGAAATGGCCCAGCACAAAGTTTGGGCTGGGCCACATTCCTGAGGGCCCAGCGCATACTTTGGACTGGGCTGCATTCTTTTAGGCTGGATTTAGCTACAGTTAGTGTAGGGTTTTTCTACCTATTATAAAAATTGAATTTATTTTATTCATAGAAAGTATTGTAGAATAGGTCGTGCTAACGTCAGAGAATCATGTTAGTTCAAGCATGATCAATCATGATATTTTGAGGTTTAATAAGAATACAGTTAACTTTAGAAATTTCATTGTCTCCATTTTCTACTATTGTGGTTTTGATCTTAGTACATTTATAGTTTATATTTGGGTTTTATTTTTAGAAGCTTTGTTGCTGATGATCAGCTTTATATATTAGGATTAGGAATTAGAAACTTTCATAGAAATTAGGATGGATATATAGGACTTTAGAATAGCCATTTTGTTAAGAGATTGTAGTCTATTGTTCCAAAAAGTGGCCCATCATGAACCTTGGACTGGTGTACATCCTGTAGAGCCCAGCGTGATCTTTGGACTGGGCCACATTCTTTAGGAGTTGGCTTAAGCTTCCATAGCATTGTGTAAGTAGTAGTAGCATAAAATAGAAAGGTAATAAAATTTAAGTTAGTCATCATGGATGTTGTGTGCACATGAGCTTCAGCAGTTATTGATTATCAGAACATCATTAGGCTAGTAAGGATTGTGCACTGCTTTTGAAGAGCATTAACTAGCAAAGGGAACAATAAGACAATCTTGGGGTTTGTCTTTCCTCATACCTGAGAAAACATCTGGCGGTTGGGGGACGCCCCTCCTGCACCTGGCTTTGTGTTCACGTGAAAGACTTGTGAGATTGTCTGTGTAAAATTTGGGGATAAATACCTGCTGTAACTTTCAATAAATGGCTTCTGCTCATTTCACTGAACAGTTGTCCACTTTCTTTCCTTCTCTTTCTTCCTCTTTATGTCTATCCTTCCATCTTTCTTTCTTTTAATATCTGTCCCTACAGATTCGCCAATGCCACCACATCTTCCAAGGGACTCCCCAAAACTTGCAGGGGCAGGTCCCCCACAGAGACCCGCTTGGGCAAATTGGCGAGACCTCATCCCTACAACAAATAAAAAAATTAGCCAGGCGTGGTAGCGCGCGCCTGTAGTTCCAGCTACTTGGAAGGCTGAGGCAGAAGGATCGCTGGAGCCCAGCAGGTCGAGGTTGCAGTGGCCGGGAATGGCCACTGCACTCCAGTCTGGGCAACAGAGTGAGACTCCAACTCAAAAAAAAGAGAAAAACCAGCAAGATTGTTTCTAAAGGCAGTAGTTTCATAATCTACTTCCTTCAAAGATTGACCTGACACTTGAGCAAGGGCAAAACAAGAAAGAAAACATGATTCAAATAATGTTTTATCTACTAGTCAGGTGAAATAAGGCTCTCAAACCTCCCTAAGACTGAGACACAAGTCTCCCTAAAGCACAAAATTATTTTCTGGAATATCACCCATACAGACCCTTCATTAAGAGGAAGAATAGCTAATAATTTATCAATCAGTGAACATTGACTATGTTCTAGATAATGCTACTTCTACCTATGTTCATTAGCTTACACAGTCCTCTCAATTTGCTTATAAAGAAGATACCATTTTACTTTCTGGGTTAAGAAATTGGAGTACTGAAATATTAAGTATCTTTTCCAATGTCACATAGCTAATAAGTATCTGAGGTGTAATTTGAACATGCACTGCCTAACTCTAGATCCCACACTCTTAGTGTCTTAAATCCATTTTTTACTCATTTGTATATGAGTTGAACTTTCCTCACAAGCAAGCTGGGGGCAGAATGGGCAATCTGAATTTTGGTGGTTTTTTTTTTCGAATCTGAGTCCCACTCTGTCGCCCAGACTGGAGCGCAGTGGACGCTCCCGGCCACCGCAGCCTCGACCTGCTGGGCTCTGGCGATCCTTCCGCCTCAGCCTTCCAAGAAGCTGGAACTACAGGCACACGCTACCATGCCTGGATAATTTTTTGATTTATTGTAGAGATGAGGTCTTGCCAAGTTGCCCAGGCAGGCCTCAAACCCGCAGGCTCAGGCAATCCACTCGCCTCGGCCTCCCAAAGTGCTGGGATTACAGACTGAGCCACCGAGCCCGGCCGCAATCTGAATTTTGAAGGAAAGATGGAGAGTTTTGGAAAGTGGAGTCAGAAGAGCATCTTAAAGAGAGCAGTATACAGAAGAAAGGATTCTTGATGGGTTGCCTGTGAAAAACCTGAGGAATTGAGGTTATGTACATTCAAGCAAAAGAGCTAGGTCAATGGAATTTAAAGAGAAATATAAAATGGCATCATAATCAGAAAAGAAAATACCATTAGGACCCAGCAATTTCCCTTCTGGGAATTTATCTTGATAAATGTGTGAATATGTGTATGTGTATGTACTAGAATGTTTGTTGAGTTGTGAATTGTGATTAGAAAAAGTTGGAGAAAAATGACTTAAATGAGCATCAGTATGGAATTGGACTTTTTTTTTTTTTTTTTTTTTGAGTTGGAGTCTCACACTGTCACCCAGACTGGAGTGCAGTGGCTGCTCCTGGCCACTGCAGCCTCGAGCTGCTGGGCTCCGGCGATCCTTCTGCCTCAGCCTTCCAAGTAGCTGGAACTACAGGCATGCACTACCACGCCTGGCTAATTTTTGATTTATTGTAGAGATGAGGTCTTGCCAAGTTGCCCAGGCGGGTCTTGAACCCGTGGGCTCATGCAATCCACTCACCTCAGCCTCCCAAAGCGCTGGGATTACAGGCTGAGCTACTGAGCCCGGCTGGAATTGGACTTTTAAAATGACAGGATATCTGTAAAACTATTATGATACAACCATTAATAGTGTTGGCATAAATCTACATTTATTGAGACAGAAAGATAAGATATATTTTCAGTTAAGAAGTATATATAGCAGATTGAAAAGATTAACTTCCAGCATGACTTTCTGGGGCAATTCGCTGACTTGCTCCCCATTGAAACTGGTGAAAATTATAAGAAAACAACATTCAAAGCCTCTAATAATGAAGAAATATATATTCCAGAAAATCTATGAAAATTTGGTAAGAAAAACAAGAGTTTGTGGTACTTGGTCTAAGAACACTCTCTCACTTCTTCCTCTCAGCTTGACCAGGTAAAGATGTGACTCCAAACTACTGCAGCCAAAAATACAGTGCTCCTTCTCCCCCAGCTCTTAGTCAGAGGGTTTTCTTCCCAGGAGAAGCAGAATGTCAGCGTTTCTCATCCTGCTTCCAGCTAAATCTTTCCTTTTCCACCCAGCCCCCTCGTATGAAATGAAAACTCTACTTTTTATGAAGCATGTTGAGTATACCGGGCCCCTGATTGCCCTTGCCCCAGTTCATGAAGTGGTAGCTTCATGCCAAAGAGACAATCTGAGAAAACCTTAGGTTGCTGCCACCCACAACCACTGAAAGCTCAGCTCCTGAAGAGGACACATCAAAGAAAAGTTTGCTATTGTCTTCAAGCCCAATTCCAGAGCATTAGACCAGAGAGTTTGCCTAGGAGGAGATGCAAGCTGTGAAACAGTTCTTAATCTTTTCCCAAAGGAACTAACACAATTTTCAAAAGACTATGAATAAGTTCAAGCCTTAGAACACGCTCAAGAACAGTGGAGGTTATCATAAAGGTAAATAAGAAGGAGATCCAAAATGTAGACTAAACTTTAGGTCAGTTAGTTTGCAGAAGACAACTTTGGAATAAGACAGCTGGGAGAAACACTTCTAAGTCAGAACAAGAATCAAATGACCTCAGAAACCTTTTTTCAAAAAAACCAAAATTCTACTAGACTAATTTGTAGTGCAAAGTATGCCCAGAACATTACTGAGAACAATAGAGCAAGCATCCTGCAATTAATGAAGTTTAACAGTTGTGTGGTCAGGGGAAGAGAAGGAAAGCTCTTCTAAAACCACAGTCATTCCTGGGTGACTATGGGCATATCCAAAGTTCATGTACCTCCATGAAGAGCAACAGCAAAGGCTTAACAATACATGAGCAGGAGAGAGACTTCACTGAAATAATTCAGTCACTAAACAGATAAACAAGCAAAAAAACATAAACTCCTGAGGGCTGGAGACCAATGATCAGAGATACTACAACATATTATGTAAAATGTTCTGTTTTCCAACATAAAGTTATAAAGAATACAAAGTAACAAGAAAGTATGACCCATACACTTAAAAACAAAGCAATTGCACGTGAGAAGGACCAGATATTGGATTTATCAGAACACAACTTCAAAATAGCAACTATAAACATATTCATAAAACTAAAGGAAACTGTGATTACAGAAGTAAAATATGGTGAAATAATGTCATATCAAGTAGAGATTATCAGAGACAGAAATATTATAAAAGAACTTGTATGTTTAATCACAGAACTGTTCACAATAGCAAAGATATAGTATCAACCTGAGTGTTCAGCAATAGAAGATTCGATAAAGAAATACAGTATATATACACTGTAAAAATAATGAAATCATGCCTTCTGTAACAACATGGATGGAACTGGAAGCCATTATGCTAAGTGAAATAACTCAGACATAGAAAGACAAGTACCACATGTTCTCACTTATAAGTGAAAGCTAAATAATGTGTACAAGCCGGGCTTGGTAGCTCAGCCTGTAATCCCGCACTTTGGGAGGCTGAGATGAGTGGATTGCCTGAGCCCACGGGTTCGAGACCCGCCTGGGCAACTTGGCGAGACCTCATCTCTACAATAAATAAAAAAATTAGCTGGGTGTGGTAGCACGCGCCTGTAATTCCAGCTACCTGGAAGGCTGAGGTGGAAGGATCGCCGGAGCCCAGCAGGTCAAGGCTACGATGGCTGGGAGCGGCCACTGCACGCCAGTCTGGGCAATAGAGTGACTCCAACTCAAAAATAAATAAATAAATAAAAATAAACTTTAATACAAAAAATATTCTAAAAAAAACCGAGGTACTTTATAATGATAAAGGAGTTAATTAATCAATTATAAACATATATGCACCTAATAACAAAATACCAAAATGCATGAAACAAAAACTGACAGAAATAAGGGAGAAAGATACAATTCAACAATAATTGTTGGAGATTTGAATACCTCAGTTTCAATAATGCATAGAATATCTAGACATATCAATAAGAAAATAGAGACTTGCACAACATTATGAACCAACTAAACTTGACAGACATCTATAGAACACTACATCCCAAAACAACAGAATATACATTCTACTCAAGTGCACAAGGAACAATCTACAGGTTAGACCATATGCTGGGCTATTAAACAAATCGCAAAAAAATTTAAAAGGTTGGAAATAATACAAAGTATCGTCTTTGAAAAATTTGGAATAACATTTGTAATTCATAGCAGGAAAAACACTTGGGAAATTCATAAATATGTGGAAATTAAGCAACATTCTCCTAAATGACCAGTAAATCACAAAAGAAATAAAAATATATTGATTTCTAAGAAAAATTAGAAGATATTTTGAGATGAATGAAAATTAAGGCACAACATACCAAAATTTATAAGATGCAATTAAAGCAGTGCTTATTGTTAGGAACTCAATTGTGTTCCCTTAAAATTCATATGTTGAAGACTGTACTTCTAACATGACTGTATTTAGTGATGGGGACTTTAGGGAGGTAAGTAAGTTTGAATCAAGTCATGAGGATGAAGCCCTAATCTAATAAGATTGATGGTTTTATCTTTACAAAAGAAAGAGAGAAGCCAGATTTCTCTCTCTCCCTCCTCCCACCCCCACCACATGCATGGAAGAAATGCCATGTGAGGACACAGTGAGAAAGTGGCCATCTGCAAGCCAGGAAAAGAGGCCTTACCAGACACCAACTCTGATGGCATCTTTCTCTTGGACTTCCAGCCTTCAGAACCGTGAGAAAATAAATTTCTGTTGTTTAACACATCCAGTCTGTGGTATTCTGTTTTGAAAGCCCTAACACACTAGTATACCTATAATACTAAATAAAGAAGATCTCAAATCAGTAACCTAAATATCCTCCACAAGAAACTGAAAAATGAGGAGCAAACCAAACCTAAACAAGTAGACAGAAAAAAATAATAAAGATTAGAGGAAAAAAATGAAATATAAAATTAATAACTAATAGAAAAAATCAATAAAATTCAAAGCTGCTTCTTTGAAAAGATTTTAAAATGGACCTACTTTTGCTTAGACTAATCAAGAAAAAACAAAATGCAAATTACTAAAATCAGAAATAAAAGTGAAGACGTTACTACTGATGTCTAAAAAAAGTATTATGAGGAAACTATGCACAATTATATGTCAACAAATTACATAAACTAGATAAAATAGACAAATTTTTATTTTTAAAAAGTATCAAAACTGACAAAAAAAAGAAATACAAAATTTGAACAGACCAACAAGGACTTGAATCAGAGTCAAAGACATTCCCTCTCCCTCAAGTAAAGCGAAATCTAGGACCAGATGACTTGTCTGGTGAATTCTATCAAAGATTTAAAGAATAATTAGCACCAATTCTTCTCAAACTCTTTCAAGAAGAAGAAGGAAGAGGAGGAGGAGAAGAAAAAAGAGGAATGTTTGCTAATTTATTCTAAGAGGGCAACATTACCCTGATACCAAAATCAGATAAAGACATCACAAGAAAATTGCAGATACTAGCAAACTAATACACCAGCATCATAAGAGGTTTATGCATCATGATCAAATAAAGTTTATTCCAGGAATGCAATACAGTCATGTGCCACATAATAACTTCAGTTAACGATGAACCACATATATGATAGTCTCTTAAGATTGTAATGAAGCTGAAAATTTTTATTGCCTAGCAATATAGTTGTCATAATATGGGAGCACAATGCATTACTCACATTTGTGGCATGCTGTTGTAAACAAATCTACTAATGAAAACAAATATGTTACTAGTTTATGTATTTGCCATACTATATGTCTATACTTATTTTAGAATGTATGCCTTCTACTTATTAAAAAAAGTTAACTTTAAAACAACCTCAGACAAGTTTTTCAGGAGATACGTCAGAAGGCATTGTTATCATAGAAGATGACAGCTTCATGTGTGTTGTTGTCTTAAAGATCTTCCAGTGAGACAATATGTAGAAGTAGAAGGCAGTGGCATTGATAACCCTGACCCTAAGTAGGCCTAGGTTAATGTTTATATTTATGTCTTCGTTTTTTAGCAAAAAAAGTATAAAACAAATATTTTTTAATTTAAAAATAGAAAAAAGTCTATGCAATAAGGATATAAAGAAATATATTTTTTGGCCAGGCTTGGAGGTTCAGCATGCAATTCCAGCACTTTGGGAGGCCAAGGTGAAAGGATTGCCTAAGTCCAGGGGTTCGAGACCAGCCTGGGCAATGTGGTGAGACTTCGTTTCTACAATAAATCAAAAAATAAGCTGGACCTGGTAGCACGTGCCTGTAGTTCCAGCTACTTGAAAGACTGAGGTGGAAGGATCGCCTAGGCCCAGCAGGTCGAGGCTGCGGTGGCCGTGAGCATGCCACTGCACTCCAGCCTGGGAAACAGAGTGAAACCCTTATTCAAAAAAAAATATATATATATATATATTTTTGTATTCAAAAAATATATATATATATATATTTTTTTGTATAGCTCTACAATGTGTTTCTGTTTTAAACTCAGTGTTATTACAAAAAACGTCAAAAAGTTTAAACATTTTTAACATTTATAAAGAAAAATATTAAAGTAACCTAAAGTTAGTTTATTATTAAAGAATTTATTTTTATAAATTTACTGTAGTCCAAGTTTACAGTGTTTATAAACTTACAGTAGTATACAGTAATGTCCTAGGTTTTCACATTCACTCACAACTCACTCACTGACACACAGAGCAACTTACAGTCCCATAAGTTTAATTGATGGCAAATATCATATATAAATGTATAATTATTTTATCTCTTATACCAAAATTTTACTGTACCTTTTCTATGTTTAGATACACAGATACTAGTGTGCTACAATTGCCTATACTACTAAGGTTTATAGCTTAGGAGCAATAGACTGTACCTACTTTTTTTAAAAAGCCTAAGTCTGTAGTCAGCTGTGCCACCTAGATTTGTGTAAATACAACTCTATAATGTTTAGAGAATGAGGAACTCACCTAACAATGCACTTTTCAGAATGTATTCCCATCATTAAGCAATGCATGACTATATGAAAATATTAATCAAGGTAATATACCACATTATTAGAATGAAAAAAATCACCTCAACTGATGCAGAAAAAAGCACTTGACAAATCCAAACCACTTGATAACTTAAAGAACATATTCAATAAGCTAGAAATAAAAAGTAACTTCCTCACTATAGTAAAGGACATTTATTAAAAACCCACAATCAATGTATTCAGTGGTGAATGACTGAATGCTTTCCCTCTATGATTAGGAACAAGAAAAAGATATCGGCTTTAAGTACTTCAATTCAAAATTGTACAGGAAGTTTTAACCAGAGTAATTAGGCAAAACAAATAAATAAAATGTATTCAAATTGGAAAGCAAAGAGCAAAATTATCTTGTTCACATGTGATATAATCTTTTATGTAGAAAATTCTAATGAGCACATTAAAATATCTGAGCTTATAAATAAGTTCAGCAGAGTTTCAGGATACAAAATCTATATGCAAAAATCAGTTATGTTTCTATACACTAGCAATAAATAATTGAAAAAGAAAATTAACAAAACAATTCCACTTATAATATCATAAAGAATAATAAAATACTTAGTAATAAATTTAACCAAGGAGGTGTAGGATATATACATTAAAAACTACAAAACAAGCTGGGCATAGTGGCTCACACCTGTAATCACAGCACTTTGAGAGGCCGAGGAGGGAGGATTGTTTGAGCTCAAGAGTGCAAGAGCAGGCCAGGCTCGGTGGCTCAGCCTGTAATCCCGTGCCTTGGGAGGCTGAGGTGAGCAGATTGCCTGAGCCCGTGGGTTTGAGACCTGCCTGGGCAACTTGGCGAGACCTCATCTCTACGATAAATAAAAAATTAGCTGGGCATGGTAGTGTGCGCCTGTAGTTCCAGCTACTTGGAAGGATCGCCGGAGCCCAGCAGGTCGAGGCTGCGGTGGCCAGCAGCAGCCACTGCACTCCAGTCTGGGCGACAGAATGAAACTCCAACTCAAAAGAAAAAAAAAAAAAACAAGTAGCTGGGTGTGGTAACATGCACCTATAGTTCCAGTTACTTGGAAGGCTGAGGCGGAAGGATTGCTGGAGCCCAGCAGGTCGAGGCTGCAGAGGCCGGGAGCGGCTACTCACTCCAGTCTGGGCAACAGAGTGAGACTCCAACTAAAAAAAAAAAAAAAAAGTAATAGAAAAACAAAATTGGAGAACTCACACTTCCTGAGTTCAAAACTATGGTAATCAAAACAGTGTGGTATTGGTATAATGATAGGCATTTAAGTGAGTAAAATACAATTGAAAGTCCAAAAATAAACCTAAACATTTTTGGTTATTGATTTTTGATAAGGATGCCAAGACCATTCGATGGGGAAGAAATTGTCTCTTCAACAAATGGTGCTGGGACAACAGAATAGCTAAATGGAAAATAATAAAATTGGACCCCCACATCACACCATATTTTTTTTAAAACATCAAAATAAATCCAAGACTGAAATGTAAGAGTTAAAACTATAAAACTCTTAAAAGAAAGCATAGGAGTAAATTTTCATGAACTTGGGTTTGGCAATAGATTCATAGATATGACACCAAAAGCAAAAGTATTAAAAAAAAATAGATAAGTTGGACTCTCAAAAATAAAACTTTTGTGCTTCAAAGGACACTATCAAGAAAGTGAAAAGGCAATCCACAGAATGGGAGAAAGTATTTGCAGGTAACAAATGCTTACAACTCAACAAAGGCAAACAACCAAATTAAAAATGGACTAAGTATTTGAATAGGCAGTTCTCCAAAGAAGGCATACAAATAGCCAATAAACACATGAAAAGATGCTCAATGTCATTAGTCATTGGATACATGCAAATCAAAACCACAATGTGATACTACTTCACACACATCAGGATGGCTAGACAAGATCTGACAATTAAGTTTGCGAATTCATTCTAAAAAAAAAACTGCTGCATACCTTATTGCTGAATATCACTATGGTCACCTTCGAAGTACTCCCCTTGGGAAGCTATGTACTGATACCAGTGCCTAGCCCACCCATCAAAGCAGTTTTAGAACTCGTTTTCTGGAATGACCATCAGAACTGTCATCACAAGATGTCGAAGTTTAAATTAGAGCAACGAACAAACATTAAATTTCTTGTTAAGCTTGGCAAGAGTAGAAGTGAAATCAGGGACATGTTAGTCCAAGTTTATGGGGATAATGCCACGAAGAAAACAGCAGTGTACAAATGGATTAGCGTTTTTCTGAGGGGAGACAAAGTGTCACTGATGAAGAGAAGTTAGGATGGCTAGTAATGAGCAGAACTGATTAAAATATTGCAAAAAAAAACTCATCAAATTGTGAATCAAAATTGTTGGCTGACTGTGACAAACATAGTAGACCAAATAAACATCAATAGAGAAACAGTTAGGAAAATCTTAAATGAAATCTTAGCATGAGAAAAGTATGTGCAAAAATGGTCCTGAAGGAGCTCTTGCATCACAACAATGCACCAGGTCACACAGCACTGTTTGTGAGGGAGTTTTTAGCCAATAAACAAATAACTGTATTGGAACACCCTCCCTACTCACTTGATATGGCCCCCAATGACTTTTTTCCCTCAAAGATAAAGGAACTAGTGAAAGGAAGACATATTGATGATATACAGGACATCAAGGGTAAAATGATGACAGCTCTGATGGCCATTCCAGAAAGAGTTCTAAAATTTCTTTGATGGGTTGACTAGGAGTTGGCATTGAATCAGTGCATAGCTTCCCAAGGGGAGTACTTAGAAGGTGACCATAGTGATATTCAGCTATACAGTATGTAGTACTATTTCTAGGATGAGTTCACGAACTTAATTGTCACACCTCATAATTTAAAAATAAAATAAAATAGAAAACAAGTGCTGATGAGAATGTGGAGAAACTGCAACCCCCATCTATTGCTGACAGAAAAGTTAAATTCTGCAGTTACTTTGGGAAAGAGTTTGGCACTTTCTCAAAAAGTTAAACATAGAGTTACCGTATGACCTTATCATTTCACTTTTAGTCATACACCAGAGGGAATTGAAAATATATGTCCACACATAAACTTTTACCCAATTGATCATAGAAGCAGTATTGATAATTACCAAAATGAAGATACAACCCAAATCCCATCAGCTAATGGATAGATAAATAATATGTGGTATATCCATGCAATGGAATATTATTTAGCAATAAAAAGAATAAATGCTACATCATAGATTAGCCTTAAGAACATTATACTAAGTGAAAGAAAACAGGCACAAGAGGTCACATGGTGTATTATTCACTCTGTATAAAATAGTCAGAATATGTAAATCATAGAAACAGAAAGCAGACTAGTGGTTTTTAGAAGTCAGGAGATGGGAGAATGAAAGTGATTACTTAATGGGCATGAGGTTTATTTTTGGAATGATGAAAATATTTGGAAGTAGAGTTGGTGGTTGCACAACATTTTGAATGTAGTAAATGTCAATGAATTGTACGCTTTAAGTGATTAATTTAAATGTGAATTAAAACCTCCATTAAAAAGTAAAAATAAAGGGACAGAAGTTGAGTGGGATTGCGTATGGGGACAGACGTTAAAACCCAGTCTCCCAAAACAAACCAAAAATGTGTACAGTCATAATTGTATGTCTTGTGCAATCTAGTGAAAAGAGGTTATGAGATGGACCCAATGACAAATAATAAATATTTTTTCAAATAAAAAATGAAGCAAGACATTCCCCAGATTATGAGACAGAGAGAGAGAGAAAAAAAGAGAGTAGTGGCAAAGAAGGGAGAAAGTGGGGAGAGAGAGAGAGTTCATCCCTAAAAGACCCAACCCACAAGAAATACTACTTATACTGAGTATAAATATATTTTTATTTGCAACACTTTTCTTCTTCTACCTGACTTAAAATATAACTGTATGAAACAATATTTATAAATATCAATGGGCTTATAATCTATAATAATGCAATTTGTGACAATAATAGTACAAAGAAGAATAGAGGGATATTAGGTATAAATAGCAAGTTTTTATTTATATTGAAATAAATAGGGTACTAATTTGAACTAGATTTTTGCAAATTAAGATGTTAATTGAAATCCCCATGGCAATCACTAAAAAAATTATTCAAAAAATATAAACTGTGAGTAAGAATGTAAAGTGAGTCGGGCTCGGTGGCTCAGCCTGTAATCCCGCGCCTTTGGGAGGCTGAGGTGAGTGGATTGCCTGAGCCCGCGGGTTCGAGACCCGCCTGGGCAGCGAGACCTCATCTCTACAATAAATCAAAAAATCAGCCGGGCGTGGTAGCGCACGCCTGTAATTCCGGCTACTCGGAAGGCTGAGGCGGAAGGATCGCCGGAGCCCAGCAGGCAAGGCTGCGGTGGCCGGGAGCGGGCGCTGCACTCCAGTCTGGGCGACAGAATGAGACTCTAACTCAAAAAAAAAAAAAAATGTAAAGTGATGCAGCCAGTTTAGAAAATAATCTGACAGTTCCTCAAACATTTAAACATAGAATTATTATATGATCTAGAAATTTCACTCATAAGTATGTACCCACGATAATTAAAAACATATGTTCACACAAAAACTTGTGCTTGAATATTTATAGCATCGTTATTCATAATGGACAATAAGAAGAAACAATTCAAATGTCTATCAACTGATCAATAAACAAGCAAATTATGGCATATATATAGAATATGATTTTAGCAACAAAGATGAAGTTCTGATATATGCTGCAATATGCATGATTTTTTAATACATTTTGCTGAGTGAAAGAAGATAGACATAAAAGGTCACTTATTGTCTAATTCCATTTGCATGAAATAACCAGAATAGAAAAATCCATAGAAACAGGCAGCAGATTAGTGGTCACCAGGGCTTGAGGGTAGGAGAGAATGTGGAGTGACTGCTCATGGGTATATGGATTTGGGAGGTGGAGGGACTGATGAAAATGTTCTGAAATAAAATAGTGGTTGGTAATGATTGTACAATTCTGTGAATATATTAAAAACCACTGAATCCTACATTTCAAATGAATGAATTTTATGGTATGTAAATTACATCTAAATAAGTTTTTATTTTAAATATATAAAATTGGTAGAGTGGAAGGCATCAGAAAAAGGCTGAATCTAGCAGAGAGCACCCCATTTTCCCTTCCTACCTGAAGAGAGAATGAGGATGCTGTGAATATTGTGCCATTAACTAGACTACATGGACATTCACAATGCATATCCCTGTCTAAGCTCCCTCAAAAGTTCCAGAACTAGCATGTAAGGATCATGGTTCAGATAAATGGTTCCCACATATTAAAAATCTGGTTAGATAAGAATTATCTGAGATGCTTGTCAAACTGGAGATTCCTGAGATTCATCATCAGAAAGTCAGATTGATTGAATCTGAGATGAAGCTCAGGAATCTGATTTTAATAGGCTCTACAAGGTTAAGAACTCTTCCAATTCTGCCATGTAGATTCTGTTAGAAACAAAGCAGTAGAACATTTTTTTAAGTTTTTGTTGTTGTTGTTGTTGTTGTTGTTGTTGTTTTTAGTTGGGGTCTTACTTTGTTGCCCAGGCTGGAGTGTGGTGGCACAATCTTAGCTCACAGCAGCCTTGATTTCCTGGGTTCAGGTGACCCTTCTGCCTCAGCCACCCAAGTAGCTGGAACTACAGGCGCATGCCACTATGCCCAGCTAATTTCTTTTTTCTTTTTATTTCTTTCTATCTTTTGTGTGTGTGTGTGTGTGTGTGTGTGTGTGTGTGGAGACGAGGTCTTCCTATGTTGCCCAGTCTCAAACTCCTGGGCTCAAGCAATCCTCCCGCCTCAGCCTCCAAAAGTGCTAGGATTACAGGTGTGAGCCATCACACCTGGCTAATTTTCTTCATGAACAGAATTACTTTTCTGATATGCCTCAAAAAGACCAAGAATACAGAATCATTATATTTGAATCAAGAAAACAGTTGTGCTTTTTTTTTTTTGCAGCATCTGTAGCTCACATCTATAATTTGCTATACAGTTTATGAAGTCCCTTCATACCTACTCATTTCAAAAATGAGAAAAGTGATGCCAAGGATCACAAAGCATGTCAGGGACCTAAGAAGGATTTAAACCCATCATTCAACTCCTTGTCCAGGAACAAGCCGCCATAACACACTGCTTAATTGAAATGACACATTAAGAAGAACTTGCTAAAACGGGCAATTTAAGAGGCTTACAGACTGTTCCTTCCAAAAAAGTGTGAACCCTGGAGAGGTCCGTGTCTACGTGAATGGAGTCTCCACATCCAGGTCGTTGGCTGTCAGCTCTATCCCTTGAGAAAGCCAAAGTCTAGCACTGTGAAGGCATGAATTCCCTGGGTCTTCATGAAGTGAAAGCTGACCCCTAGGGACAAGAGAATTAGTATTTTCTTTCTTACCTTTCTATGTTGAAACTAACATTAAAGAAAACATATTTATAACAGCAGAAATGGAAGTGGCTCATAATTCCATCACCTTAATATCACTCTCTTCATCTTTGCTTATTTTCCTCCATATACATAATTGTACATATTTTAAATGAACTCCAAACAGAATGGCTGGGGCATTTGGTTCATGATATTTTCACTTACCATTCTATCATAAGTATTCTGCCACATATCTGTGCTGTGTTCCTAATTATTTTTTCTCAAAGCTGCCTAATGTTCTATTCTGTTGACACACCACCATTAAGCCATTATCTTAATGGTGGACTATTTTGTTGTTTTCATTTCTTCACCAGTAAGACTGCTTTCCTGTGCTTTTGGGCATCACTCCTTGAGACAAATTTCTGTGGATTAGATTTGCTGGATCATAGAGTACAAGCTTGCTTATGACTTACTGAATATTGCCATAATGCTTTTCCAGAGAGTCCAACAAATTATTCCCAAGGTTTCTAAGAGTATGTCAGTATACCTATTTCTACACAGCTTTACCAGCACTGGATATTACTTAAAATTTTTTGTTTTCTTTTTGTTACTCCAGTATTTTTGAAATGTAGTGGTGACATAGCTTTTAAGATTTTAAATTATAGAAACAGACTGCCTGGGTTTGCATCTTGGCTTCACCACAAAACACAATGCAAGACTTTGGACAAGTTATTCAACCTCTCTGCTTTTCCATTTTCTTACTGGAAAGTGGGGGTGATAATAGTATCTAGCTTAGGACCTTTTTGTAAGAATCAAATAAATTAATATATGTAGTGTTTATGACAGTACCCGTACATCATAAACATTATGTATTTACATTACTCTTGTTAATAATGTTATTGTTGAGTTTTATTCTTTATTTTAGCAAGGTATCCTGGCTTAGATTTGGGTTCTGTATGTCTTGGAGGATCAATAACCCTTCTGTATTTTTTACTTCGTGAATTGATATGCATGAAGGCTTTTCTGTTTTGCTGAAAGAATAAAAAAAGGAACTTTGTGCTGGAGCACCAGAGACAGAAGAAAGGAACAGAAAGACAGAGAGAAATGAGGGTGTCTTCCCCTAACCCTTTGGATTGGTTTTTAGCATCTTTTTTTTTTTTTTGAGTTGGAGTCTCACTCTGTCGCCCAGACTGGAGTGCAGTGGCCGCTCCCGGCCACCGCAGCCTCCACCTGCTGGGCTCCAGCGATCCTTCCGCCTCAGCCTTCCAAGTAGCCGGAATTACAGGCATGTGCTACCACGCCTGGCTGATTTTTTTATTTATTGTAGAGATGAGGTCTCACTGCCCAGGTGGGTCTCGAACCTGTGGGCTCAGGCAATCCACTCACCTCAGCCTCCCAAAGGCGCGGGATTACAGGCTGAGCCACCAAGCCCGGCTAGCATCTTTTTAATGAAATACTTTCAACATTCTGGGCCCTCCAAGCAACAGGACTCAAATGACAAGGTATAGCTTAGAATTAAAGTAAGGACCATTTTGCTCACTTTTGCCAAGACAAAAAACTACTTTGGCATTTTGAGGACTGATGGGTTGGAGAACATCAGGGGACAAACGGCACAGATTTGTGTTTTCATATGGAAAATTATAGGAAAAACGTGAAGATGGAGTAAAAAAAACCTTGAATTTGCATGTTTCTGAAGCCATTTGAGAAAAACCCTGAGACAAAAGGAAATAATATAGAGGAGACTTTGAAGGAGCCTTTATCCTTGCATAACCAGCTGCATGCTTATAACCCTCATTATCTGGTCTAATGTTAATATGACCTTATTATATTCACAAGCTCTCAAGGCCAACAAGAAAATAGAATATCTTGTATGTGTTTGCTTATTATTTGCATATACTTTGGTACAAATTATTTGTTCATGTAATTTACATATTTATCTATTAGGTATTTCTTATAAAATGAGTTTTTCTAAATGCAACATCAATGTTTAGTTCTTATACGCTGAGTTATTTTCAAGAGAAGTTGCAATTAATCAGTGTGTCAGACCTCAGCAGACAATAGGCTGAAGAAAAGAGGATGGTAAGTCATTCTTGTCAGGTCAGGTCAGGATGAGTTTTTCTCAAGCAAGATAGAGAACAACAAAATTGAAACATCCTTGCTCTGAATTTCAGAGTTTGATTAGGCAAAGGCAGGCAAATATGACTGGTACCATGATCCTAATAAGGTGGCATTCAGAAAGTGATTCAAAGGAGTTGGCATTTGGATGATTTTAAGATAAAAAGAAATTCTAGGCTGTGTGTGGTAGCTCATGCTTGTAATCACAGCACACTTTGGGAGGTCCAGGTGGGAGAATTGATTGAGCCCAGGAGATTGAAAGCACCCTGGGTAACAAAGTGGGAGGTATCACACTTTCATATTTTAAACTCTACTGTAAGGCTACAAATATCAAAACAGCCTGGTACAAGAACAGGCATATAGGCTAATGAACAGGACAGAGATTCTGGAAGCAAAAGCTCAATCTCTCAACCAACTCATATTTGACAAAGCCGTCAATAACATCCACTAGGGAGAGGAGGTCTTATTTAGCAAATGGTGCCGGGAAAACTGGCTGACTGCATGCAGAAGAATGAAACAGGACCCTTACCTACCACTATATAAAAAAATCAACTATAAATGGATAAACGACCTAAACATAAAACCATAAACTATAAAAGTCCTAGAAGAAAATGTAGGAAACACTCTTATGCACATTAGAGCAGGTAACCAACTCTTGATCAAATCCCCAAAAGCGAATGCCATAAGAGACAGACAAGTGAGACTTCATCAAATGGAAAAGCTTTTGCAGAGGCAAAAAAAAAAAAATCAAGACAACCCACAGAATGTGAAGCAAATATTTGCTAATTGTGTCTCTGACAAAGGCCTAACATCCAGAATCTACAAGAAACTCAAATGAACTGAAAGAAAAAATAAAACAGCCCTATTAAAAAATGGACAGAGGACATAAATAGACACTTCTCAAAAGAAGACATACGAGCAGCCAAAAGATAGATGACAAAATGCTCAGACTCACTAATCATCAGAGAAATGCAAATCAAAACCACACTGAGATACCACCTAATGCCAGTAAGGATGACAATCATTAATAAATAAAAAAACAACAGATGCTAGCATAGGTGCGGAGAAAAGAGCACATTTTTATATTTTTGGTGGGAATGCAAACTAGTCCAACCTATATGGAAAATAGTGTGGCAATTTCTAAAGGAACTAGAAATTGACCTTCCATATGATACAGCAATCCCCCTTCTGTGAATATACCTGGAGGGACATAAATGCTCTACAAAAAAGATACCTGCACATACATGTTTATAGCTGCACTATGCACAATAGCAAAAGCATGGAACCAACCCTACTGCCCACCAAAAGTGGACTGGATAAAGAATATGTTGGTACATATATACGATGGAATATTATACAGTCATAAAGAAGGACAAAAATCATGGACCTCACAGCAAATTGGATGGAGTTGGAGACAATCATACTTAGTGATCTATCACAGAAGAAAAGAAATGAATACCCCATGTTCTCACTCATAAGTGGGACCTGAACATTAATCACAATAGCACAAAGGAGAGATTGGCAATCATGGGACACTACCAGGGGAGGCAGAGGGCACATAATAACACAAAGTGTACCTGGTCTTAAACAGGGAAGTAAGGACCAGTTGGAGCCTCAAACTTCACCTGCATGTAGATTACTTAGGTACCCAATCCTTACTTGTACTGTACCCACATCTGTATAATAAAATAATTTTTAAAAAAAACAAAAAATATTTTAAGTAGCCAGATGTGGTGGCACATATCTGTAATCCCAGCTACTCAGGACACTGGGACAGAAAGATCACCTGAG
The DNA here is from genome assembly GCA_027257055.1 of Cephalopachus bancanus. Taxonomy (NCBI): domain Eukaryota; kingdom Metazoa; phylum Chordata; class Mammalia; order Primates; family Tarsiidae; genus Cephalopachus; species Cephalopachus bancanus. The sequence goes on along the minus strand of JAPVLO010001425.1, from coordinate 65,031 downwards.
CCCCGGAGGTTGAAGCTGCAGTGAGCCATGATTATGCCACTGCACTCCAGCCTAGGAGACAGAGTTAGACCCCGAGTCAAAAGAAAGAAAGAAGAAGGAAGAGAGGGAGGAAGGAAGAGAAAAGAAAGGTCCCACGCATGCAATATCTCTTTTTTAGCCCTTTGAAGTCATTCTAGTTGGCCTAAGGGTTATCCCAGCTAGTGAAAATGCCGGGTTTCCCAAAGTCTAGAAGCATGATTGATGTTGTTACCTCCTTTCTACTTTCCCAAATATACAAATGATACCCTAATTACCAGTCAATACATTTAATTGACAGCTTATTTCTCAACTGGCAAACAGTGAAGACTAGAAGAATGGGGAAAAGATCAATACAGGGCAAGAGGAAAGGAAGACATGCTTGATTTGGCAGTTATAGTTTTGCAGGTTTAGAATTATAAGATTATAGAGTTTTTGATTATATAATACTAAAATTCTTTGGTTTTAATATTATTATATATCTGGAGATGTATTTAATCCAATCTTCTACAATATTTCCATTGTAGGAGTTTACACATGAGGAAAATGAGAAGTGACTGGTCCAAAGCCACACAATTGCTACGTGGTAGAGCAGAAATCAACAGACAAGACTTTGCATATGTCACAATTTTTTAAGGATCTGTGACATTGATTCTCTGCAACTAATTTGAATGAATTAAGTTTAAGTAACACTGAACCTAGTTAAAAATATTGGCTGCATTTTAATTCATTTTGACCCTTGTGGGTCAGCTATTTGGGGTGCAGGAAGGAGCAGAGGATGTGTACAGCCAGGCTTTCACTTTGACCCCATAGTACTCTGGCTTTCTACCCTACTCCTGCAGCACAGAAAATCTGCAAACATAGAAGTCTCTTTCCCACTAGGTTTTTGAGCAGTGCTCCAATCTCAGGAAGAGGCCCCGCACCTGCAAAAAAATTTTTCAAAGGCCTAGGCACACAGCTTAGTCAGCAGTATCATGACGGGTAGGAGAAACAGAACATATACAAACATAATCACCTTATACACCTTCCTCAAACTAAAGCCTCTTTTGAGCTGCAGGCAATTATAGAAACTAAGGCAAGAAATGACATAGTGCCTGCAATTCCAGAAGGCCTCCCCCTCCCCAATATATACACAGAATAAGACCAAGGATACATAAAGCAGAAGAAATCTGAAGCACCCTAAGAATTCTGAAACCAAAACTCTGAGTTGTGCTGTGTCACATCTGACTGACCTCTGGCACGTCACTTCCCATTTCTAAGCCTCAGTCTTCTGATATATTTTTAAAATATGGGGATATTTTTTGCTTCTTCTCAGATTGACATGTAGAAAATAGCCAATACAACGTATACCACAATATTAACCTGCATAGTGTCTGGCACGATTAATATTTCTTTCTCTACGCTCCACCTTTGTTTCCTATTTAGAGCTTGAGTTCCTTAACACAAGCACCTGCCTAATACCCTCTCTGTTGCTGCCTTGGACCAGTCTTGTGCCAGGTGCCTCAGTCCAAATTGTGATTGTGGAAATGTACCAAGTACTCCCTAAATTCCCTTTAAGTTCTAACAATCTCGTTCTCTGTGAGACTGAGTCTCTCCAGTTCATGACTCATTTAGTTGTCTCTGGCACTTTTTGGCCTCAAGATGGGTTTAATTCTCTCCTCTTTACATTTCCCTCTGGGACAAGTCTCCTTTATATGAGGCAAACTGGTGAGCCCACTGATGGCCAGGCCACATGCTCTAAGACTCAAGTGATAGCTATTTTATGCCTGAACACACTCAAAAGGCCTCCAGTTTAAGTTACTTTTCCATTCCAAGCAGTCACCTCAAGATCAGCATCTCCTGCTTTGAGCATTCTTCCCATGCATCCTGGCCTGGGGCCAGCTTTAAAGTTGACCAAGACTTTGACCTTTTACTTAACAGAGGTTTTGTGGGAAAAAAAAAATTGGGTCACAGCTTCAAGGTCTGTATTTTTCCTCATTTCAGTGTCAGGATTTTCTCTCCACCTGCAATTCCAAGATCTCAAGATTATCTTGCTCTCTTCCTCTCTCCAATTTTCTAGGAACATCTGAGCTAAACAAGAATCAAAATTAATTCATACTAAGGCCATAATAGCTATTTACTTCTCTATAAGTGTGAAAGAACAGAGAAAGGTCTGCCACTTTAGAACAGGAATTAAAGCCTTTATTAATTTAGCAACTCATATGGTAGAGAGAAATAACGCATGGTTGTGGTGAGGCATAGTGGTAGGGGAAAACTCAGTCTCACAGAGAAATTATCAGCACTGACAGTGTCTAAATTATTTCTGGATACCCAGAGAAAAGGAAAAAAAATTTCCAAGGTCATACAGCACACTGCATTTCATTAAGCATTTACTGTGTATGTACTACTCTCTATTATCACTGAGCCAGGCACTGGGGATTCAGAGGCAATTTAGGCACAAGGAGCTTACAGTGTAGTGGGAGATCCAGTCACTAGGCTGAATTAATAAATAGTTCCACAACAAGTATAGTAAAGTGCCATAGTCATGGAGAGAAAGAAGATTCATGCCAACTGAGAAATTGGAAAGTTTCTGGGAGTGTGACATTTTCACTGAGCCTTTGAAAATATATATGACTTCAATAGCTGAAGACGTGTGCATTTGACAATCCAGAAAGGGGTAAAATGTAAGCAAAGGCACACATTACCTATCAATAGATTTATTTAGGGAGAGATAATTAGTTCAATATGTTTGAGTGAAGGGTTGTGGTGTTATGAGGCATATGAGAAATGTGGATAAGAAAGCAAATTTTCAGCCGGGCTCGGTGGCTCAGCCTGTAATCCTGCGCCTTTGGGCGGCTGAGGTGAGTGGATTGCCTGAGCCCGCGAGTTCGAGACCCGCCTGGGCAGCAAGGTCTGCCACTTTAGAACAGGAATTAAAGCCTTTATTAATTTAGCAACTCATATGGTAGAGAGAAATAACGCATGGTTATCTACAATAAATAAAAAAATCAGCCGGGCGTGGTAGCGCATGTCCGTAATTCTAGTTACTTGGAAGGCTGAGGCGGAAGGATCGCCGGAGCCCAGCAGGTCGAGGCTGCGGTGGCTGGGAGCGGCCACTGCACTCCAGTCTGGGTGACAGAGTGAGACTCCAACTCAAAAAAAAAAAAAGAAAGAAAGAAAGTAAACTTTCCAGTGGTGAAGGGTCTTAAGAACTGGTTCAAGGAGTCTCAACTTAATTTGGTAGGCAATGAGAAGCCATCAATTGAAGAAGTCACAAAATCAAAAATTGTAAAAAGATTAATTAAACCTATTGCTTTCTCATCATTCCTCCTCTTGGAAAATGGCACCACTACTCATACAATTGCTCGAGCAAGAAATCTTGAGTTATTCTTGATTCTACCATGTTCCTTATTACCCACATTCAACATAGTAGCAAGTTCTGAAAATTATACCTCCAAAACATATCTCAAGTCTGTCAGTTTCTTGCCATCATCACCACTACTTATCTAGTTCAAGCAATTTTATTTCTCCCAAATTACTGCAATAGTCTCCTCACTGATCTCTCCATTCTACATATCACTTCCACCCAATCCACTCACCACACAACGGTTAAAGAGGACTTAAAATTCACATAATACTATGCCACTCCCATGCTTAAAATCCTCCAGTCTGACAGCCACTTTGAAAGAGAAGAGAAAGAAAAAGGCCAAGCTTCACTCCTGGAAGGAAAAACAGCTCATGAGCCTACAAAAGTAAGCCAAAAAGAACAGGGAGAATAAAATTGACAAATACACATAGGTCTTCAAGACCATGGACTTGGTCTGAGACAAATCAGAGACTGTCTATTTTCGGTGGGGGGCGGGCTCCAATGGTTTCTCATTGCACTGAGGATAAAATCCAAATTTTGGCAGGGCACGGTAGCTCAAGCCTGTAATCACAGCACTGTGGGACGGCGAGGCAAGAGGATTGCCTGAGCTCAGGGGTCTGAGACCAGCCTGGGCAATTTGGTGAGACCTCATCTCTACAATAAATAAAAAAGTAAGCCAGGCATGGTAGCTCACGCCTGTAGTTCCAGCTACTTGGAAGGCTGAAGTGGAAGGATCACCTGAGCCCAGCATGTTGAGGCTGCAGTGGCTGTGAGCATGCGATTGCACTCCAGCCTGGGCGACAAAGTGAGACTCCAACTAAAAAAAAAAAAAATGCCAAATTTCACACTATGACCTAGAGGGCACCAAATGAAGCCTATCTCTAAACTTACTCTCCTGCCTAATACGTTCATTCACCCAGGACTCCTTCAGTTCTTTATCCACAACAAGCCCTTTTGAATTTCAAGTCTTCACATTTTACTTAAAAAGTTGTTTTCTCTTTTTAAAAATTGGCTGATACATTCTCGTTCTACAGATACAAACTTGAATGTCAAGTCAGTTCCTTCTGTCTTGCAAAACAGTCCTTCAGATAATTCACTCATTTAGCCTATAATTGCTTAATTCTCTTCTGAGCCTCAGGTAAACAACTTTGAACTAATCATATTCTGCCGTTCAAGGTACATTTATAGCATTAATTCCCACAAGGTCTCTCTCTTGTTTCATTTGATTTCACTAAGTTTCCTCACACCCTCAATCCCAACCCACATTCCCATCTATCTCATAGGTACTCATTTCAATATGTGCAATATATGTCCTTAGATATATTTATATCCTCAAAAATGTTATATAATTCATATGTGCATGTATTTTTAATTTGCACAAATGTAATTGTGCTATAGATCTTATTCTATTTTTTAGATTTTAAACCCGACATTAAAATTTTTAACCTCTATCCATGTTGATGTAGATATATCTATTTTATTTATTCTCGCAGTCTCATCACAACTTGTTTATTCATTCTTCGGGTGTTAGATAATTAAGCTGCCTCCAAATACCTGCTACCACAAATAATGTTATAATGACCATCTTTGTGGTTCCTTATAAACTTTTACTAAAGTTTTTTTGGACATATATCCAAGGATAGAATTGCTGGACCATAAGTTATACGCATACTTAATTTTAGACTCTCATTTCTAATAGTGTAGCAGACTAAATACCCTGAAATGCTTCTGAATGAAACAACTAAAATGCTTTTAAAATATTTCTTTAAAACACAATGAGATTGGCAAAAAATGGGAAGAAATAGATATCTTTTAAAAAACTGAAACTCTGGAAATGAAAGCTCATTTACAAAATGCAGTGCGAAGTTTTAACAGTAGACTAGAACAAGTAGAAAGAAGAATCAGGACCTGAAGACAAGGCTTTTGGATTAACCCAATCAGACAACAATAAAGAAAAAAGAATCAAGAAAACAGAACAAAGTCTCCAAGTAAGGTGGGATTATGAAAAACGTTCAAACCTATGAATCACAGGTATTCCTGAGGAGGAAGAGAAAACAAGTTTGGAAAACCTATTTGAGAGAACAATAGAGGAAAACTTCCCTGGCATTGCCAGAGATTTAAACACCCAAATATAAGAAGCCCAAAGAACCCCCAGAAGATTCATTGGGAAAAGGGCATCCCTAAAACATATAGTCATCAGATTATATGAAGTTAATGTAAAGGAAAGAATTTTAATAGCAGTGAGACAAATGCATCAAATAACAAAGGTAAACCCATTAGATAAACAGCAGATAGCCGGCTCCATGGCTCAGCCTGTAATCCCAGCACTTTGGGAGGCTGAGGTGAGTGGATTGCATGAGCCCGCGGGTTCAAGACCGCCTGGGCAACTTGGCGAGACCTCATCTCTACAATAAATAAAAAAATTAGCCGGGCGTGGTAGCGCGCGCCTGTAGTTCCAGCTACTTGGAAGACTGAGGCGGAAGGATCGCCGGAGCCCAGCAGGTCGAGGCTGCGGTGGCCGGGAGTGGCCACTGTACTCCAGTCTCGGTAACAGAGTGAGACTCCAGCTCAAAAAAAAAAAAAAAAAAAAGCAGAGTTCTCAGAAGAAACCCCTATAAGCCAGAAAGGATTAAGGCCCCATCTTCAACTCCTCAAACAGGATAACAGTCAACCAAGGACTTATTTTGTGTGTGTGTGTGGATCTTGGAGAACCCACAAAACAAAGATCAAGGACCCACAAAACAAAGTTTCATAGATGATGGAGAAATGAAGTCTTTCCCAGACAAACACAGAAAATTTGTTACTACTAGTCTGACTGTACAAGAAATACATAAAGGAGGTCTAAACACTAAAACAAAAGGTTGAAATATGCCAATAGAAAAACAGCTGGAAATCATAAGGCTCACAAGGCTTATAGAACACCAACACAATAGAAAAATAAACAAATAAATAAATAAAGCAATCAGATAAACAGCATGATGAATGGAATAGTGTCTGATATATTATTATTAACCCTGAATGTAAATGGTCTCAATGCTCCACTAAAAAATATGGACCGACCGAATGGATAAAAAACAAAAACATAATCCAGATATCTGCTGCCTTCAAGAGGTCCACTTAACACATAAAGACTCCTATAGACTCAAGGTAAAGGAGTGGCAAAAAATGTGCTACACAAATGAAATTTTAAAATGAGCAGAATTAACCATGCTCATACCAGATAAAACAGACTTCAAATTAATAACAGCTGATAAAGACAAAGATGCTTATTATACAATGATAAAAGGAATCAATTCAGCAAGAAGACATAGCAATTATAAATATATACGCACCTAACAGCAGAGCCCCCAGCTTTATAAAACAAATTTTAAGCCAGGCTTGGTGGCTTAGCCTGTAATCCCACGCTTTGGGAGGTTGAGGTGAGTGGATTGCCTGAGCCCACGGGTTCGAGACCAACCTGGGCAACTTGGCAAGACCTCATCTCTACAATAAATCAAAAATTAGCTGGGCGTGGTATTGCACGCCTGTAGTTCCAGCTACTTGGAAGGCTGAGGCTGAAGGATCGCCGGAGCCCAGCAGGTTGAGGCCACGGTGGCCGGGAGCAGTCAGTGCATTCCAGCCTGGGCGACAGAATGAGACTCCAACTCAAAAAAAAAAAAAAAAAAAATTCTACTAGACCTAAAAGAAGAGATAGGTAGTAATACAATAATACTGGGAGACTTCAACACTCCATGGACAGCAATAGACAGATCATCAAGGTAGAAAGACAACAAAGAAACATTGGAGTCAAAGTGGACCATAGAGCAAGTGGAACTAACAGATATATACAGAACCTTCCACTCCAAAACTACAGAATATTCATTTTTTTATCAGCCCATGGAACATTCTCCAAGATAGACCATATGATAGGCCAAAAATAATCAAGTCTCAATAAATTCCAAAAATCAAAATCATATCAAGCAACTTCTCAGACCACAGCAAAGTAAAACTAAAAATTAACTCCAAGAAGAACTTGCAAAACCAAAAAGAAAAATCATGAAAGTTAAACCATCTGCTCCTGAATAATCCTTTAGTCAACAATGAAATCAACATGGATATTAAAAGATTTCTCAAAAGAATGATAACAATGAAACAAGTTATGAAAACCTCTAGGACACAGAAAAGCTGTGCTCAGTGGAAAATTTATATTGCTTATGCCTACAGAAATATCACATATTGACAACATAACATCACACCTCAGGGAACTAGAAAAACAAGCAAACCAAACCCAAATCTAGCAGGAAAAAAAAAAATACCGAAGATCAGAACAGAACTAAATGAAATTGAAATTTTAAAATATAATACAAAGGATCAATGAAACAAAAATGCACTTCTTTAAAAGGATAAACAAAATTGATAGGCTGTTAGCTAGATTAATTAAAAAATGAAGAGGGAAGATCCAAATTAGCTCAATCTGAAATGAAAATGGAGACATTACAACTGATGTGACAGAAATACAAAAGATTATCTGAGATTGTTATGAATGCGTCTACACAAACAAACTAGACAATCTAAAGGAAAAGGATAAATTCTTAGAAACATGCAACACTCAAACCTTGAATCAGGAAAAAATAGAAACACTGGACAGACAAATAATGAGTAGTGAGACAGAAAGATTAATTCAAAGTCTCCCGCCAACAAAAGGTCCAGGACCTGACAGACTCACAGCCAAATTCTACCAGACCTTCAAGAAGAACTGGTATCAATTTTACTGTAGCTAGTCCATAAGATTGGAGAGGAAGGAATTCTCCCTTACTCATTCTATGAAGCCAGTATTATTGGGATACCAAAGCCAGGAAAAGACACACAAAAAGAAAACTACAGACCAATATCCCTGATGAACATAGAAACGAAAATCCTCAACAAAATATTAGCAAACTGGTCGGGCTTGGTGACTCAGTCTGTAATCCCAGCACTTTGGGAGGCTGAGGCGAGTGGATTGCCTGAGACCACGGGTTCCAGACCCACCCGGGCAACTTGACAAGACCTCGTCTCTGCAATAAAATCAAAAATTAGCAGGGCGTGGTGGCATGCACCTGTAGTTCCAGCTACTTGGAAGGCTGAGGTGGAAGGATCATCAGAGCCCAGTAAGTGGAGGCTGCAGTGGCCAGGAGCGTGCCCATTGCACTCCAGTCTGGGCGACAGAGTGAGACTCCAACTCAAATATATATATATATATATATATATATATACATACACACACACACACACACACAAACTTAATTCAACAGCACATTTTTAAAAATCCATCACAATCAAGTGGGTTTTAGGCTAGGGATACAAGGATAGTTCTACATAAGCAAGTCAATAAACGTGATTCACCACATCAACAGAATTAAAAACAAAATCATGATCATTTCAATAGATGCAGAAAATGCATTTGATAAAATCCAGTATCTCTTCACGATAAAAACCCTCAGCAAAATAGACATAGAGGGAACAATCTTCAAAATAAAGGTATATACAACAAACCCACAGTCAATGTCATCTTGAACTGAGGAAAGTTGAATGCATTCCTTCTCAGAACAAGGCACAGATGCCCACTTTAACCACTACTATTCAACATAATACTGGAAATCTGAGCCAGAGCAATTAGGCAAGAGAAAGAAATAAAGTATATCCAAATTGGAAAATAAGAAATCTATCTGTGTGCTGATGATATGATCTTATATCTAGAGAATCCTAAAGACTTCTCCAAAATACTCCTAGACTTGATTAACAAATTCAGTAAAGTTCTCAAATACAAATCAACACACACACAAATCAGTAACACTGCTATACATCAAGAGCAAACAAGCTGAGAATCAAATAAAAAACTCAATTGCACTTACAATAGCAGCCAAAAAGCTAAAATACCTAGGAAGATATTTAACCAAGGAGGTAAAATATCTCTACAAGGATAACTACAAAGTACTGATGAAAGAAATTGTAGAGGACACAAACAAATGAAGAAACAGTCCATGCTCACTGATTGAAAGAATCAGCATTGTTAAAATGACAATATTATCCAAGGTAATTTACAGATTCAATGCAATCCCCATCAAACTACCAACATCATTTTTCACAGAATTAGAAAAAGCAACCCTAAAATTCATATGGAACCAAAAAAGAATGAGAAGTAACCAAAACATCATGGTACTGGTACAAGATCAGACACATGGACCAATGAAACAGAATAGACTTCCAAGAAATAATCCCAAATACCTCTAACCAACTGATATTTGACAAAGCAGACCAAAAAAACACTGAGGAAAAGGTCACACTACTCAACAAATGGGGCTAGGAAAATTGGACAGCTATAGGCAGAAATATGAAATTTGACCCCTATCTTTCCCCATACACAAAAAATTAACTCAAGATGGATTAAATACTTAAATGTCAGAACTGAAACCTAAAAATCCTAGAAGAAAACCTAGGAAAAACTCAAAACTCTTCTGGACATCAGTCTAGGCAAAGAATTTATGGCTAAAACCCTAAAAACATATGTAACAAAAACAAAAATAAATAAGTGGGACTTAATAAACTAAAAAGCTTCTGCACAGCAAAAGAGGTAATCAACAGAGCAAATAGATAGCCTACAGAATGGGAGAAGATATTCACAAACTATACTTCTGACAAAAGACTAATAACCAGAATCTATAAAGAACTCAAATACATCAGCAAGAGAAAAAACAAATGATCCCATTAAAAAGTGGGCAAATGACATGAAGAGACATCTCTCAAAAGAAGATATACAAATGGCCAACAAACAATAGATGCTGGCGTGGATGCAGAGAAAGAGATCGCTTATACACTGTTGGGGGGAGTGTAAATTAGTACAACCTCTATGGATATCAGTATGAAGATTTCTCAAAAAACAAAAAAATAGATCTGCCAGCAATCTCACTCCTAGATATATACCCAAAGAAATAGAGGTTGTTACATAACAAAGACAACTACATCAGCAAGTTCATCACAGCACAATTCACAATTGCAAAGATGTGGAATCAACCTAAATGCCCATCAACTGTTCATGAATAATGAAAATATGGTATATATACACTATGGAATACTATTCATCCATCAAAAAAATGAAATATTGTATTTTACAGCAACCTGGATGGAATTGGAGATCATTCTAAGTGAACTAACAGAGGAACAGAAAACCAAACACCGCATATTCTCACCTATACGTAGGAGTTAAACTAAGTATTTGCAAAGGCATGTAGAACAATATGATGGACACTGGAGACTCAGAAGGGGAAAGGAGGGTAGAGGTATGAAAAATCACCTATCGATGGCCACCATCAATAACTCAAAAAACAACAGAGGCTAGAGAGGATGTGGTGAAAAGGGAACACTTCTATGCTATTGGTGGGAGTGTAAACTAGCACAACCTCTGTGGAAAACAGTGTGGCGATTCCTAAAAGATCTAAAAATTGACCTTCCATATGACCCTGCAATCCCCCTACTGGGAATATACCTGGAAGAACTCAAATCACTATGAAAAAGATACCTGCACACACATGTTTATTGCAGTATTATTCACAGTAGCAAAAACATAGACCCAACCATGCTGCCCATTGAAAGAGGACGAGATTTTAAAAACGTGGTACGTAAACACTGTGAAATATTATTCAGTCATAAAGAAGAACAAAATTATGAATTTCTCAGCAACTTGGTTCGACTTAGAGTCTGTATATAATACTAAACGATCTATCACAGAAACAAAGAACTGAGTATCACATGTTCTCACTGATAAGCGGACCTTGAACAATTATTGTAATACTATAAGAAAAGGATTGGCAGTAGTGGGAAACTGCCAGAGGGGGGAGGTGGGATTGGCAGTAGTGGGAAATTGTCAGGGGGGGAGGTGGGATTGGCAGTAGTGGGAAACTACCGGGGGTGGGCACACCTTATCAAGAAGGGTACCTGCATTATGAATATTTGTATACCTAACCCTGAATTGTACCACACTTCTTTAAAATAAAATAAACTTTAAAATAAATGATTCTATGTCAAATCAAATAAAAAGAAAAATCACCTATCGGGTACAATGTGCACAGGTGGGACTGGTGGGTACACTTAAAACCCAGAGGTCTACTGTGAATAATTCTGCAATAAACGTGTGTGCAGGTATCTTTTTTGTAGAATGATTTGAGTTCCTCTGGGTATATCCCCAGAAGTGGGGAGAGGGCAAATGACTTATAAAAAAAAAAAGAAAAAGCCCAGACTTCTTCACTACTACACAACACAACCATGTAATCAAAAACTACTGGGTGCCAAAAAGAGTATACACAATTTAAAAGATGTTATCTATGTATTATTTTTCAAAGTTGAATTAAATTACAGTGCCTATGTGTAGTATGACATTCACTCAACCATGCTTCTGTCATTTTCTTTTACTGTCCTGCCTGTCACGTGGTGATGCTAACATTAATTTGATTAACACCATCTTTTGAGTGAACGTCATATTTAAAATGTGTATACATAGCCGGGCTCGGTGGCTCAGCCTGTAATCCCGCGCCTTTGGGAGGCTGAGGTGAGTGGATTGCCTGAGCCCGCGGGTTCGAGACCCGCCTGGGCAGGCGAGACCTCATCTCTACAATAAATCAAAAAATTAGCCGGGCGTGGTAGCGCACACCAGTAATTCCGGCTACTTGGAAGGCTGAGGCGGATGGCTCGCCGGAGCCCAGCAAGTCGAGGCTGTGGTGGCCGGGAGCGGCCACTGCACTCCAGCCTGGGTGACAGAGTGAGACTCCAACTCAAAAAAAAAAAAATGTGTATACATTTTTTGGCATCTCTATATTTGTACCCCCCAAAGCTATTGAAATAAATAAATAACAAGTCATGAGTTAAAGAAGATATCAATAGGAAATATGAAAATATTTAGAAAAATAATAAAATCATACATATTATAAGGTGATTTTTCATTGTTTTAACATACATTTCTTTCTTCAGATAAAATTGAATATCTTCATAGAAAAACTAAAGTAGTATACATAGGAAAGCTAAAGTAGTATATATAAAGAAATTTTTAGCTATAAATGATATATTACAAAAGAAGAAAGGCTCAAAACTAATGATATAAGCACACAACTTAAGAAGTCAGATGTCTGTAGTCTTAGTTACTCAAGAGGTTGAAGCAAGAGGATGACTTGAGTCCACGTGTTATAGGTTACAGTGTGCTATGATTGTGCCACAGGATGACAGCAACAGCATGGCTCATGAAGAAAAAAAAGGTTAGCAAAGGAAAAGCAGAAAAAAGCCAAAGTAAGTAGAAGGAAGGAATAACACACATGTAATTTCACAAAGCATTACCAGATTATTCTTCAATTTACATTCTCCTCAGTAGTGCCTGAGTATTCTTATTTCCCCATGTGCTCATCAATACTTGATGTCTTAATCCCTTAATAATTTTTGTCAATCATATACATTATAAGGTGATTTTTCATTGTTTTAACATACATTTCTTTCTTCAGATAAATTGAATATCTATTTTATATACTACTGAGCTATTCAGGTTTTCCCTTTTTGTAAATTATTGTATTCTATCATTTTCCATTTTTATTGAATTTTTAAAAATATTCAATAGGTATAACCACTCGCCTGGTGATTGGACTGAAGCATAGAGAGAGGAAAGAGTCAAGGATGAGAATACTAATTAGAACTTCTGAGTTACTTCTGTTCACCGAACAGCTCCTGTTCTAACAATCTTCATGAGCTATGGTGACCAGCTCTTTTGTAACTGGATGTTTTGTCCTCTGAAAAAGTCTGGTTTGTTAATATCTTTGTAAAAGAGTAAGTCTTAGAGTTGGCAAAAGCCCTGTAGGTCTATGAATTCAGATTTGAAATGGCCACACTATTGATTGTGGATTAATGAGCATCTAGAATTTACCAATGCAATGGAGATATGGTAGGCTTTCTATATTGGGGGTTCTGTGGTAGTCCCCTTTTCACAAATGAATCTTAAGTACTTGTAAGGCTGTGCATAACACCATCCTTCCTCAATACTTAGAATCTCTAGTCTCTACAGCAGTTGGCTATTTATTCCACATGTATTTTCTGAGGTATATGATCTGGATTAGAACTGGAACACATATTAGTGAGACCAGGGTATGGGTTACATCTTCCTAAGGAGCAAGTAGATTCCAACAGACAAAATTAAATTTTACAAACACAATCTGCTCTTCTTCTCTCCACTCATCTATTTCACAGATTTTTCCATCAGTTATAAAGGACTGCTGATATAAGGACTATCCCTCTTTCTTGGGACACAAGCCAAACCATATGCTCCATTCATGGTAAGTCAAAATTATCATTCAAAGAGACAGAATAAAGTGCTATTTATGAGCACAGGCACTAAAGTCAGTCAGATATACGAATTAGAATCATGTTTCCACAACTTATTATCTATGAAATCCTGGGCAAATTATTTAATCTCTCTGGGCCTTAATTTCCTCATCTGAAAATTAACATTTATATCTTTGAACTGTTGTAAGATTAAATGAGATAATGTATATATCAAGACCTTTGAACATGAGTAGTCTTTCCTGAACATTAACAATGTATGCTATTGTTATTCATTTATGTAATGGTACATGATCATAAAGCAGAAATAAATCAGAAAAGAGGCATAATGAAATGGAAAGAACACTAATTCTGGAGATAGGGGATCTTGGTTAAAGTCCTGGTTCCATCACTTCTATTAAGCAATCTTAAATATAGAATAATAAATGTGAAGGATGTGTTTTAATAAGGATGCGTGGTATAGAACATATCTGGTGCATAGGTTTTGTGGAAGAATATGGTGGAAAGATGATCTCATGGAGGGTGTTAAATGTCAAGTTTGGGATCTTGTAAGGATTTAGGAGATGAATGACTTTGTGCGTTAGGATGGTAGTCCAGGAGTAAAATGGAATCTGAATCTGCATACAAAATTATTTGCCTAGTGGACCTTTCTACAGATTATTTTGGTCTTTAGTCTGTCTCATTATTCAGTTTAACCATCTATCTATATTTTCATGTCCAATACAGTCTTCTTCCTTTTCCTCTGTAGGAAAAAAAATGTCAATTCTTGGCCAGATCCACTCATGTTGGCACAACCTTCACAGGCTGGATGATTAAAAAGATGCAAAGGTTGCAGTCAATTTCCCCATATCTTAGAAAGAAAGATTCTCTATACCATTAGTGTCTGTCCCTAACTGCCTAGTGTTGGCCTAGGTTCTACATAATCCAATTCCTCTATCTGATCAGTGCCTAGGACAGATCATAAATAAGATCCTAGACTGTTTTTATACTGACATGTTTGGTTTTGGTATCACAGTGTAGAGTGTATTCCTCCTGTCTGCTGCCATCTCCTTTTTCCCTACGAGGAGAGAAATAGGTAAAGAAAGGACTACCTGGATGCACTCTCTCGAGGAGACATGAAAAGTTCAATTCAAGGTAGTCACCCAAAAACTCTCACTGTCTCCTTTTATTTAATATAGTTTCTTTAATAGAAGAAAAACAAAATATTTTTGTTTATGCCACATTGTTAACATTTTCACTCCACTAGAGCTACCAGAATCTCAGAGGAGAGGTCCAAGGAGACAAAAGTCATGTCCACAGTAGCCAATTCCCTCATTGGTTGCTTTACTGCTGATAAGGGCTTGATGCAGTACCAACAATCATAGTTGGGTGGGAACAGGGAAGTCTTTTCACAAAGTTAACAGTTAGTTTGCAGAAGACCAGGACATAGGGTTCAAGCCACAGCAGCCCAACTTCCTCCAATCTTGAGGAAAAAGAAACAAATAGCCGATTTCTCTCAGAAAGGCAAAAAGACACCATGACTGTGGATACTAAAGATCTCCTCCAGGCTAATCAGAGCTTCTGACCACACAATTGTTGGTTTTTTTCAGGGACCTCATTTTACCCTCACTATGCAATTCATGAGACTTGGCTCCTGCTCTCAAAAGAATCTTAGAACAGGACTAGTTATCATTCTTGGAACTGAAAATAATTTCATGGAGGCACCCTGGATCTGTGGAAAGAATAGTTAACTAAAAGTCAGCAGTCCCAGTTCTGACACAGATAATTTGTGAGATCCTTGGGTCAAGCTCTCTTTGGGTCACAGTGTCTCCATCTGTCAAATGAAGGGAGGAATTGAACTGGGTGATCTTTGAGGTCCATTTGAACTCTGATGTTGTCCAAGTCAATGCTGTTTCATCCCTACTCCTCTATCATGAAGTTAGCTTTGGTGTTCTAACAGCAATGAGAAAGAAGAACATCAAACCAGCTTCTCCTTCACAATGTGTACAATTCCACCTCTGATATCCATCCCCTTTAAATAAGCTTACCTGACATCCTCAGTATGGTCCATGGTGAATGAGGAGAGCAAGGATAAATGACCCACAAAGGAGCTGAATTGGGTCTGCTGGCCTCATCAATGAGGTGTGCTAACCAACCGAGCTAATCTGCTATCCACTAATAAAGCAGCTTAATGACCTTATCCAAGCTTCACATGGGAAGGTACCAGGCAGAAAGCGGTTCCAAAGTAGTTATTTTCCTCTAAAAAAGAATGCATGGAAGGAAGAAAAACTAGCAGTTCTTAAGGACTTACTATATCAGCCCCTGTGCTTATTATATACCTTCTCATTCATTACTGCATTTTGATATGAGGGGGCTCCAGCGATGGTGCCTGTCACCCCATTGACTCCAAAGATTGACTGATTTTTATCTGTCACCATCCCCTTGTATGCCATTCTTCTTTGCTTGAACAGGACAACTTACACAAGGACTATTCTTTAGCAGATGAGGAAATTGATGTTTCAAGAACTGAAATAGCTTACCCAAGGTAACACTGGCAGGTGTCAGATAGAAAATTGGAACTCAAGTCTTTTTCTTCTTTTTAAGAGAAAAGGTCTTGCTCTGTCACCTAGTCTGGAGTGCAGTTGCATGATCATAGCTCATTGCAGCCTCAAACTCCTAAGTGCAAGTGATCCTCCTGCCTCAGCCTCCTGAGTAACTGAGACTATAGGTGCACGCCATCATGGATGGTTACTTTTTTCTTTTTTTTAATTTTGTAGAGACAAGGTCTTGACATGTTGCCCAGACTGATCTCTAACTCTTGGTCTCAAGCAATTCTCCCGCCTCAGCCTCTCAAAGTGCTAGGATTACAGGTGTGAGCCATCATGCCCAGCCTGGATCCCAAGATTTTTGATACCATGTCCAGTCCTGTTTCTACTACCCCTTATAAGGGCACTTAGATATCTCTCTTCTTGAGGACTAGAAATAGTATAACAAGGGTAAATCTCAGAAATATTAAATTGACTACTTAGTGAGCTTGTGAGCTATGATTCCTAGAAGATGCTTCAGACTGGTAAACCCTCCCAGATTTGGAGATTAAAATGTGTACCAAAAATTAGCAAAATGGTTTAGACAACTTCCTAATGAATTATATTTTCATGTAAAGAAGACCATGTTGTGAGACCAGTGAGACATCAGTACAGCTTGAGTTGGCTCTAGACTACTCCTTTAGTCACTTCACTTTCTGTGTCATTAAAACATGACTTATCTAGCCCTCACCTATACTTCTTGGAGAAGAAAGTCTTGAAATTGGCAAGAGATGTTAGTCTCCTGCAGCCACCCAACCTGCCTCAGACTCCAGGATATAAAGTCCTGGGCCTCAGGATTTGACCAGTGTTGTTTCAACTTCATGAACTTACCCACAACAAAGAGCTAAAGAAGTAGTGAGAAGAACCCAGTAATGTGACAAGAGCTGAATTGCTTGTTCTCACAATGCAATAAACTCCTCACAATGGGGCCCTCAGCAATTTTCTCCTCTCATTCTGGCCAAATCATCTGACACAAGCCAAAAACATCCTTCATACAGTCATGAATTCCTACCTACACATACCTAATGCCTACACATGCATGGGCTTCCTACCTAGTACTAAATTCAATATCAAATGTATTCACCAATATTATTGTATCAACTCCTCCATATAACCCTAGAGAATGGAGGCAATAACAGCTAATATTCATTGAGTACTTATTATGTTCCAGGCTCTGGTCTCTAGGATTTGCATATATTAACTCATTTAATCCTCACAATAAATCTTTGAGGAATGTTCTCCTACATTTCATCAGTTTTCAGATGTACTTCAAAAAAAATTAATATATTTGAAATCTTGATGTATCTTGTTTTCTTTTAATACCCTGAAATTTTATTTTACAACACTTAGTTTCTTTCTTCAGGCTGCTGTAACAAAATGCAATAAACTAGGTGGCTTATAAACAACAGAAATTTATTTTTCAGTTCTAGAGGCTGAGAAGTTCAAGAAAAAGGTGCCAGCAGATTCAGTATCTGGTGGGGGCTCACTTCCCGGTGCAAAGAAGGCAGCTTCTTTCTGTGTTCTCACATGGTGGAAGGAGAGAATGAGCTCCCTTAGACCTGTCTTGTAAGGGCACTAATCCCATTCATGAGGGTTCTGCTTCCATGACCAAATAACCTCCCAAAAGGTCCCATCTCTTAATACCATCACTTTGGGGGTTAAGATTTTAGAATATGAATTTTAGAGGAAAACAGACCACAGTAAACTCTTATCATAAATTAATTACACATTTGTTGGTATTGCTATCTCTCACTAAAACATGAACTCTGTGAGGGCAGAAAACAATGACCTTCTTCACTGTTTTATCCCTGGCATTTAAAACATAGCTTGATATACAGTAAGGGCTCAGAAAATCATATGAGTAATAAATAGACAACTCAAACTGGGAAGGTGATTGGAATAATTTTAACCATCCCTCTGCTTCTAGGAAGAAATATTTGACAAACTGACCCACATTGATAAAGACTTCTGCAGGAAATCTGATTCATCAACAGTTGCACCTGTAGGTGTGAAACTTCGTCCATTCTTATAGCCAAGTATCACTCCTGCTGTAGCAAGTTTATTACCATCCCTCTGCTTACATATGTCTATTGCAGCACTATTCACAATAGCAAAAACATGGAACCAACCATTCTGCCCATCGAAACTGGACTGGATTTTTAAAATGCAGTACAGGGCCGGGTTCAGTGGCTCAGCATGTAATCCCAGCACTTTAGGAGGCTGAGGCGACTGGATTGCCAAAGCCCGCAGGTTAGAGACCCACACAGGCAACTTGGTGAAACATCGTCTCTACAATAAATCAAAAATTAGTCAGGCGTCGTAGCACGTGCCTGTAGTTCTGGCTACTTGGATGGTTGAGACGGAAGGATCATCGGAGCTCAGCAGGTTGAAGCTGCAGTGGCCAGGAGCGTGCCACTGCACTCCTGTCTGGACGACAGAGTGAGACTTCAATTAAAAAAAAAAGTGCAGTACATATACACAATGGAATATTATGCAGCCATAAAGAAGAACAAAATATGGACTTTGCAGCAACTTGGATGGATTTAGAGTCTATCATACATAGTAATCTATCACAGAAGCAAAGAACTGAGTACCACATATTCTCACTCATAAGTGGACCCTGAGCATTTAACATAATACAGTAAGAAAGGGATTGGCAGTAGTGGGACCCTGCCAGGGGAAGAGAGGCGGCACACAACATCAGTAAGATGCCTGATCTCAAATCAGGCAAAGTGGGGACCAAAGGGAGGCCCAAACTTTACCTGTATGATGAGCACTTGTATACTTAACTCACATCTTTAAAACAAAAAAAATTAAAAGAATAAAATAAAAATAAAAGTCAAGTGTCAACACACACACACACACACACACACACACACACACACACACACACACACAGAAAAACTGATCCAGGAAATTCCTGCAGATTTCCTTCTGCAGGAAATCTGATTCATGATCCATTACACCTGTTGGTGTGAAACTTCCTCCATTCTTATAGCCAAGCCAAGTATCATTCTTGCTGCAGCAAGTTTATTCCAGGCAAACATTCCAGTGCTCCCTGATCCCTGCCCTGTTTCCTAACCATCACCCTAACATTAAGAGTATTAAAGTGAAGAATGAAAGGTCCTCAATTTATGGAAGAGAGGAAATCTTGTTTCTCCTGCCCATTTTCAGAGAGTCATGTGTTTGCACAGTACCCTATCACTCACAGAGGTAGCAGATTATTTGGCTGAGTCACAAGTTTTAGGAATTTCATTGAGATGCTAAGAGAAAACCCCTCCAGCATGAGGCCCTGGAATCTGCAAAGTACAGAAGCTTTCCAGGCGATTCTGATGTGGTTTAGGAACCACTGTACTATCCCATACTGGCCCTAAACATTTTAACATTTATATGAAAATTAGATTTTTTAAGTGAATATGCAGATGCTTGTTTAACTCAAATTCCGCACAAATTTGAAGTACGACAGATCAAGGGAGAGAAATGTAAAAGGGTTTTGTGAATCATAAACTGCTATATGTGATAGAACTGTTTTTGCTGAGGAGACAGTGGGAAATGTGTGATCAGAGACAGTGAGAAGCAAGGAATGGAGGGTGTGGAGATGGATGGAGGGAGGGTTGGAGAGAGGAACAGAGGAAGGAAGAGAAGAGATGGAGAACCACGTTGGAGCAGAGTTGTACCGAGATCAGCCATAAGTAAGAGAAATTGGTGGGATACTCCAGACCTGGAAAAAGAAACTGAAAGTCAGAGAATATGCCAGTGTCTTGCCCAGACTCACACAGTAAATGGTGAAGGATTTTTATCCATTGTGTGATAAGTATTTAGTAAATGTAAAATGTGGTGCAGATATTACCTGTTATTCATATTACCACCCTGTGGTATTTCAAGTGGAGCTAAATTATCCAGGATAAGATATTGCCAACAGAGTTCCTAGCTAAGACTTTCCTTGGATTGGGTGCCTTCTCTCTTTGTGCTGCTTGAAAGCTCTTTGGGTCAAATTATTCTCATGCAGCATCTGTCAGTCAAAATCTGTCAGTAAAATGCAAGTCGACCTGTCTTTATTGATTTGTTGGACCAGGATCTCTGGAGTACACACCTTTAATCTGAATGTGATGGGAGATAAGAGAAAAGATAAGAGCAAAGATGTAACCCAGGAAACAATGTAGCACAAGGAAGAATACTTTGGACTCCAGAATCAAAGAGTTCTTGCCTTAAATGTTCAGCTCTGTTACATGCTGGCAGGGTGACCTTAGGCAAGTCCCTTCCCTTCTTTGAAACTCAGTTTATTCAGCTATAAAATAATAAGAATACTACCTACTTAACAGAATTGTGAATATCACTCATAAGACAACAGATGTGTGGCTTGGAGAAGGTATCAGTAAAAATGAGTCTCCTTCCTTCTCTGCTCTTAAGGAATTTCAGTCTAACTAATAATGACAAGGTACACACATCAAATGGGCAAACCATGCTAGACAAACTAAAATCAAGTGAGAAATGGACTTCAAAAGAACTCTTAGATCTGTCCAATTCCCTTCACCTTAGTTCCCACTATCCTGGTCCAGGTTACCATTATCTTTCACCTGGGCAATTGCCTTCTCACTGAACCTCCTGCTTCCATCTTTGCCCCCCACAAAAACATTCTTCCTATAACTGCCATATTGATATTTGAAATATGTAAGTCACATCATGCTATTACCTTGCTTAAAACTCTCCAGTGGCTCCCCCATGGGGCTTGGCATAAAACTCTAAATTCTGGGTAGAGGTGAAGAACAAGGGCTCTGACATCAGACTGCCTGGCTCTGACCCTAATACTAACACTTACTAGCTGGGTGACCTTGGGCAAGTTACTTAAATGTTCTGTGCCAGTAAAAGTAAGATAATTATAGTATGTGCTTCATAAGGTTATAGTGAGGATTACAAGTTATATATATGTGTGTATATATACGTATATATGTATCTCCACTTAACACAGAACATAGTAAGCACGACATCACCATGGCTCTACAGGGTCTGGCTCCTGCCTCACTCTCCAACTCTATGTTGCCCTAATTCCTTTCCAGCTGGCCTTTCTTCAATTCTTGAATGTGCCAAACTCTTTCCCACCTTGAAAACTTGGCACACGCATTCCCTCTTACTTTGGAAAATTTTTCCATATCCTCTTCTTTCCTGTACTCTTGTACCACCTCTCCTGATCTTTTCATGACTGGATTAACCATCACCTTCTCAGGGAGGTCATACCTGATTCTGATTCCCTGATTAGATCCCACCTTGTTATTCTCTATGACAGCACTTGCTATTTGCTCCTTAGCACTTACCACCATCTGTAGGTATTTTATGCAGTTATTTGCTTCCTTTGTCCATGATCTGCTTCCCCTGTGAAAACTTTAGGTCCATGTGGTCAGGACTTTGTCTATCTTACCCAAGTACGGTAAAATGCTATGAAGAAAAATAAAGCAAGTTAAGAATGGTGCTGGGTAGTTAGATGGAGTAAGTGAAGGTTGCAAGACTGCAAAAGGGTCATATAGGGACACAAATAAGAATACTCAGCAGGCTTGGAGGCAGATAACAGTGTAATGGATGTTAAAAAGAATTGTGAGAAGAAATGGGATGCCTCATGGAAGTCTGGCTGGGACCTTTTTCTATATTCTACCTTTTTCTTTTGGCCAGGTATGACATGACAAGAAGGAGAAACTGCAACTTGTACCCAACTGAACTTCCTAAGATCTGTTCAGCAACAGGAATTCAAGCTACCCAGCAATACCTCCTAGGTCAAACTCCAGTGGAGAATCTTTTAGGTTTTTTAGAGTTCAGCACCCCCACTGATGGACCGTGTAACCTTAAGCAAGTGTTTGCTGCTTTCTGAGCAGTGCCTTCCATATCTGTAATATGTGGGCTTTGGAGAATCTGGTCTGTGAGGGTATTTTTGGCCAGAACATTCCACAAGTCTATGAGTTCTGAACAGGTCCACTCCCTGGCTCCTTTCCATAGGCTCCCTACTTGGTTCCAGTCCTCTCTTTAACTCACTGCTGCCTGGAAAGAAATCTTTATTCTTTTCTACTTTACGCTGTCTGCATAGAATCAAACCTCTCAGCTCTGACTGGAAAGATGTGGAAGAAGTGGGAGAGTGGGCCATCCTGTGAAGAAATAGCAAAAGTTCATGTATCAAGTTCATGATGTATCAATGGAAAATTAGCCAGCTATGGAAATTACCTTGCTTGCTACTGAATACCTCCTGGTTTTCAGGCAATACCTTTTAAGGTTTAGGGGGAAGGAGAAGGAATGGGAGCCAAAAAAGAGGTACCAAGGAGCTTTTCTGAGAATGAACCCCTGCCATAGTGACTCCAGGATCTAGGGGAAATTCTGGGGGAACAGACTTTCTAAGGGAACTTCATCCTGTCACGTGGTGTCTGGAGAGTACACTAGGCTCCACAAAACTGCAGAAACCAGCTCTTGGCACTAGGTAAGTGCTGACTTGAGGTAAGAGTAATCCAGAATGTCCAGCTTTGCAAAAAGGTTTGTCCACTTTTATCCAGACTCCTGCTACTAGAGTTCTTGAGAGACTGAAATAATGACTGCAAACCCCCATAGCCTAAAGTGTAGAAAAATGAGGCTCAAGAAAGGTGATTATTTTTCTGAAAATTTTACATAAAGTCACTGGCAAAGCTGGAACTGGGGGCTAAGCTCACCTTCCAACATATTACACTGCCTATGTGTCTGGAGTCAGCCATTCTTTATATCTTCCTCTTAGTTGCCCTCAGACACCAACTTGTCACTACCATCTAAGGCCTCAAGCCACAAGACTTTACAAGTGAAAGGTTCTCAGAAACAATAATAATACCACTGAAATCTAGAATGTGCAAGCTGAAAAAGGACCTACAGACCATCCAGCCAGATATTCTCACGGAATCCCCAACGTGTTTTGAGGGGATTCCTCTCATTTTCAGAAGTGGGGTGTGGATAGTGGCTGAGACAATAGGATAAATGATTCTCAATGAATGGTTAATCAAAATCACATGGTGAAGTACTGAAAGACAGTGGAGTTGCATGCCTTGTGAACTAAAGGGAATTTGAATACTAAAGTCAGCACATAAAGTGCAAATTCAGACAGGTCAAAATTTCCCTTGAAAACCCCTTAACTCACCAAGACTTGGGTAGGTATTCAGAAGCTCAAAAAGCAAGATTTAACTTCTGTTTTGTTTTTTTTCCCCTCTCTGTGTATTTTTATTGTGGTCCTTCTTCCCTTCCTGTGTCAGTACAGACAAGTTTAAATTGGAAAAAGGGTGACAGAGTAAATAAAGCATCTTTTCTCTCTTTGCCAAGCAGCATACAGATAAATTCCCATAAGTTAAATGTATGTATGATGCAACAGCACTATAATAAGGGGAATGACTCTCATTATTTTACCTCTACATCTACTGGTCCTAACCATAGCCTTCCTTGGAACTTGGCCAACCAGAAGAGTCCCAATATTGTGTACCTCCCTCTCCCCCACCTCTCCTCTCACTTTTCTTGTCATCTATCACAATGAACCATATAAGCAGCCTATTATGCCTGTGCTTAGTCTTGGACTCAAGATCTCATTACATTTGCATCTCACAATAGCCCTGTAGAGTGTCAGATCATAACTCATTGGCCCATTTTACAAAGGAAAAGACTGAGGCCAAAGTCATACACTGCCAGTGGCAAAGCTGTCCTGGTTCCCATTTCAGTGCTCTTTCTACTACACCATTATCTCTCTGGACATGTAGAGGAAGAATAATAGCTACAGTTTATCTAGCACTTACTCTTTGCCAACCTCTGTGCTATGCATTTTACATTTATTAGCTGAATTGAGAAAATGGTTGGTGATGTACACAGAAGAAATTAGAGAAAAGATTGGGATGGTTGCCAGACAGAAGGCTGTTGAAATTAGTTAGATGAAATAAAAACACATATTAAGAAACTGGTGGTGGGGATGGAATGGAAAAGTGAGAGAGCCTTCCGTTGGATTAGTTGGAAAACACCAGGATCTTGAGGACTCATGAGTTTGAATGGAGAAAAAGAGAGTATATGAGTGCTCTCAAGAACGATGCTATCCAGATTGTTATTCAGCAACTAGAAAGGTTCTCCAGCAACTGGGAAACAGGATGTGAAGAATCTCAGTCTAGTATATACACACTTTAGTTGCCATACTCCTGTATACTCCTCCCTAAAGATGGAATTTCTTTCAAAAATGGGTCTTCATTGGTAACTCCAATTGCATCTCACTCCCCTCCATGTGCTGACTATAACTTCTGCTCCACAGCCCTTCAAAACTTAGTCAACTTTTACTTCCATGATGGGTGTGTCTGAGGAAAGGGATCTTCCTCAGGATACTGGGTCTGCATAATCTAAGTGAGGAGGCTCCCTGCTGTGTCTATCTTCCAAACACAAATTTCTGCCTACATCTCAAATTCAACAGGCTTAAATTCTGCCCTTGATTCAATCTCCTTGATTGCCTAGTTTCTGTGGACAATCTTCCATTCTCCTAGCCTGTAATCCCGTGCCTTTGGGAGGCTGAGGTGAGTGGATTGACTGAGCCCGTGGGTTCAAGACCCGCCTGGGCAGCAAGACCTCATCTCTACAATAAATCAAAAAATCAGCCGGGCGTGGTAGCGCATGCCTGTGACTCCGGCTACTTGGAAGGCTGAGGCGGAAGGATTGCCTGAGCCCAGCAGGTTGAGACTGCGGTGGCCGGGAGCGGCCACTGCACTCCAGTCTGGGTGACAGAGTGAGACTCCAAATCAAAAAAAAAAAAAAGAAAAGAAAGAAAAGAAATGCACCATCTATTTAAGGAATACAGGTTTTAAAAAAAAAACCAAAACTATGGAAAAAATAAACCCCATTGAGTGTTAGACTGGAAGCATAAACTAACATTCTGTAGAAACATAAAAAATAGAATAATTATTTTGTTGTGGCTGTTTGGGGGAAAGGGTTCTATAGGAAGGCTTCCCAGAGGAGGTGACACATGAGTGGGATTTTAAAGGTTAAATAGTTGGCCTGGTGAAGAAGGGGAAGAAAGGTATTCAAGGCAAAGTCAAGGATGTGTGTGATGGTAATAGGTGGTAACATCAGTACTGTTTAACAGCCTAAATGGCCAAAAACCAAGGGCCTTGCATCACTGCAGGGTATAGGGCTCAGTTGTACCCCTATTGGAGAAAGCAAGGATGAAGTTCAGACTACACAGCTAACCTAGGCAGGATTGAGGCTTAAGGTGCTGCCCAGGTGGGGACTTACTTCCTGGCTACAGGATGAGAGCCCAAGAAATGTGTCCAGAGGGTCAGCCAGAGCAGGACTATCATCCAGCATCCAGCTCCTGGTCTCATTTAAGCAGTGAACATGGTTCCCTGTGGCTTGCTTTTTTCTCCAGGGACAAAGTCAGGATTGGCCCAAGTCCTCTTCCTGCAAACTCTCTGCCAGCTAGCCCATCTACCTTTCCAGCAGCTTCGCCAGAACCTTCTCATCCTCACCCTGTGCTTCCCTGGACCTGCCTGCACTTTCCCCAATAACTTATCTGGCCCCTACACATTAGGCCTCATCAGCATTCTGCAAGGGACAGATCTGGAACACCCAGATCATTGCTTTTACTCCCTCATATCAAAGTGCTCACCGCCGGCTTAAGCTCCACAGCTCAAAGCCTTCCTGATTCATACTCTAAGCTGGCTCTTATGTGTGTGTATTTTCACTCACTCCTTCAGAACGAGGATACTCTGCTTTTGCCACTTGTGGAGTCCCCATAACAGTCAGTGAAGGGTCTTCTAGATTGGAGGTATCCAGTGATATTTGCTAAGTTACTGATAATGCCCTTCCCTATGTCCTTGAAATGCAATTCCTACTACTTCAAGTTTGGTTAAAAAGTCTTTCCAAACTTGCCAGTCCCATGTCCCTATCTCTCAGCGTCCCTCCCTTCATTCCCAGCTTCCTTCGCAATCATTCATCTAGAGCTCTTTTCTTGCCATGAACTCTCCCTGCAGCTCAAACGATTTTCTCACCAGCTAGAGCTGCAACCCCACGGCCCATGCCTCCCCTGTCTTTCTCTCCTTGGGCCTGTCAACCATTGTCTGTCTTCCCTGCAGCGCCCTAGCCCCTGTCCTTCTCTCCAAAGCGGATCCAAACACCACCACCACCCCCCACCACCCCCATCAGCCCCCGCTCCTCGGCCTCACCCGAAGCCCATTTCTCCGCAGTCTATTCTCTAGAGCCTTCTCTGCAGCCCCCACCCTTGTCACTGCGCTGTAGAATCTACACCAGATTTTCCTCCCTTTCCCAGATTTCCTGTAGCCCCTCCCCAGGGCGGTCTTAAGACCAGAGGCTTTTCCAGCCAAATCCGATCCAACCCATCCCAGTCCGGTGCAGCTCGGCCTCTGGTGACTCAAGTTCTTATTTAGCAGGCAAAGAGGTGCCTAACTGGGTGGCCAGCAGGCAGGATACGGCTCAAAACCCTTCTGCGGAGCCAGCGGGCAGACTACACGGTCTCTGGTCACAGGGCTGTTCCACGACTTTCGCGCCAGAGGGGCCGCGCTCCATCCCTCGCCCTCTTGTGTCTGTCTCTGTCTCTGTCTCTGTCTCTGTCTCTCTCTCTCTCTCTCTCTCTCTCTCTCTCTCTCTCTCTCTCTTCTCCTCTCTCTCTCTCTCTCTCTCCTGATACCTAGGCTAGATTCACTCCCTAGCCCACTGGTCACTCCCACCCGTCCTGGGACTCCGGGCAGTAATTGGTCAAGGAGAACTTCATTGCTGCGGTAACTCGGTCACCACCCCTTCCGCCGGGCGCCCAAGTCTTCTCTCCATCTCCGGCTGCAACTCCGCGGCCCACACTTCCCTCATCCTTCAGGCGAAGGCGGCGCAGGCAAGCCCTGCCGTTTGCCCACCCGCGTCCCATATCCGGTCAGCCAAGTACCTGGGTGCCTACAGCGAGGACCCGAGCAAGGTAAGGAGTTAGGGCGTCAGTAGAGAACAGGTGGCTGTTGCACTCCACCGTGTGGTCAGGCACCGGACGGGAGAGTGCACGCAGGGGTGTGATGAAGGGGCTCCGGCTGAGGGAGGGAGCATCCCGGGGCTGACTCCACTCCTTGTAGCTTTGAAGCCCCGTCAACATCCTGACCTCCCAACCCAAACGCGGGGGTCTGAACGCCACCTCCGAAGTGTGAAAACCACATTCCCCCACCCCCACACCCGCCTTACCGGGAGCGCACCCTGTGGAGTCATATCCTGAGGAGGATAAACTGCCAGTGAGCTCTACGGGGCTGAATTCTCCTCAGTCCAGAGGTGCATCCTGGGTGAAGGCGCCAGAACTCTCTCCCCAGACTGCAGACTACGACTCCCAACCCCCACCCAGCACTCAGAGAGGGCGGGGATTTGGCTCTGCTCAGTCCAACTCCAAGATTTTCCCCACCAAGCCACTGTTTATTTATCTGTAAAATGAGGATGCCAAAGTCCATTCACAGCGTTGCTGTGAGGATTGCAAGAGATAAGGTATGTGAAAAATCACAGCACAGCTCTTGGCACACAATGGGCACTCACTTTTACTTCTCTTTCCTCCAATTTTTAAATGATAAAATTCCAGTACAATTCCTGTGGGACTGAATTCTGCAGCCCCCTAGGTACAAATCATACTGAATTAACTATCTCAGAGACAGGCTTGACAGAAAAGCTGAGAAGAAAGACCTGAGAAAGGTCCAGAAGAAAAAAGGAAACAGCACCAAGAGGAGAAACCTAGGTGACTGAAGAAATTCAGGGAAAGGAAGAGCCCAGGAAAGTGGGAGGAGATGCCAACAGGGAGATAGCATCCGAATATGAAGCGGATCCCCAGAGATTTGAACAAGGGAGCCCGGGAAGAAAAATTAGACCCTAAATAAAAGGAGTGAAGTTTCAGAGATCTAGAGAGGATGCTGGAAAAGTAAAGATGGTGCCACAGGGACATAGGGGACAGAGAATTCCAGAAATCCAGAAAAGGGATAAGATTACAGAAAAGGAGTGGAGCCCCTCAAGGATGCAGGGAGACCACAGGAGAGATAGAACTGCAGAAAATGAGTGGGACCCCAGTGATGCAGGGAGGGATCTCTAAGAAACAGGACTGCAGAAAAGGTGTGGAATTGGGGAGAGGAAGAGAAGGATTCCTAGAGAAAAAAACTGCAGGATGATAGCAGGATATTGTGCCAGGAATTTAGGGAGATAACACAGAAGAGAGAAAAGCCAAGAGATAAAAAGATAGGTAGTCCCCAAAAGAAATAAGTTTCCAGAAAAAAAAGGTGAAGCCCTAGGGAGAGATGAAGGGGTAGGGACAAGATAAAATTAGGATCCAAACAAGCATGGGACTCTAAATCTAAAGGGAGAATATTCTAGGAGGGAAATAGGACCCTTTAAAAGAGTGAGCTGTGGCCAGGCGCGGTGGCTCAGCCTGTAATCTCAGCACTTTGGGAGGCCGAGACGAGAGAATTGCCTGAGCCTGCGGGTTCGAGACCAGCCTGGGCAACTTGGTGAGACCTTGTCTCTACAATAAATCACAAAAACTAGCTGGACGTGGTGGCATGCGTCTGTAGTTCCAGCTACTTGGAAGACTGAGGCAGAAGGATCGCTTAAGTCCAGCAGGTGGAGGCTGCGGTGGCCATGAACGTGCTGCTGCACTACAGCCTGGGCGACAAGAGTGGGACTCCAACTCAAAAAAAAAAAAAAAAAATAGTGGCCTGTATATTGGAGGTACACCAGAAAAAGAAAGTAGATCCAAGGATTTGGAGTAGGTATGCCAGGAGAAAGGACTGAAGCTAAGGTGTAGAAGGTGTAGTATTGCAGAAAGGGGACATTTAAAAAGCAGTATAGCCCCAGGATTTGGGGAGAGGGCCTAAGATAGAGAAGACCCCTAAAACGGATGCAGCTTTATAGATGTAAGAAGATGAGCCCCCGAAGAAAGATAAAACCCCAAAAAACAGGTGAGGCCCCAGGGACATAGAGAACAAATCCAAGGAGAAAGTTAAGACTCTATGAGAAGGGCAGATAACTGCTAACAAGTATGAGATTTCTTTTGGGGATGATGGAAATGTTCTAAAAGTTATTATGATGATAATTGCACAGCTTAATAACTATACTAAAAAAGTCATTGAATCGTACACTTTAAATGGATTAATTGTATGGTTTCTGAATTATATCTCTATCATATATATATCATATATATGAGGTGTCTATGGTTTTAGGCTATAACTAATAAAGACCATCAAGAAGAGGGGGGGGTAGGTAGTCACAACCCCAGCCTAGGATACTTTATGAGTGTGTGTGTGTGTGTGTGTGTGTGTGTGTGTGTGTGTGTGTGTGTGTGTATGTGTGTGTGTAAATGAATGGGGCCCCAGTGATGCAGGGAGGGATCTCTAAGAAACAGGACTGCAGAAAAGGGGTAGAATCAGGGAAAGGAAGAGAAGGATTCCTAGAGAAAAAAAAACTGCAGAATGATAGAAGGATATTGTGCCAGGAATTTAGGGAGATATATATATCCTAGGAGGGAAATAAGAGCGATATATATGAGGGGGGTTTCAAAAAAAAAAACCGGGATTATTTTTTGGAGGGCAGGCCTCTTGTAGCACAGGTTTCCCTATCTAGGCAAGTGTTCTAGGAACCCATCTGCATTAGTATACCAGCTAGCATTGTTGTGAGTGGCTGCATTCAGCTTCAGTGATTTATTTTTCGTGGGAGGAGAGATTCTTTCAACATGTTTGACCATTCCATGACGGGTGATTTATGAGCATACCTACCTACAATGTGCTGAGTGTTCACCAGTTTTTGACCAAAAAATGGCATGACCCCTGTGCCACAACCTCCCTATTCACCTGATCTTGCCTGGAGGGACTTTGTCCTCAAAGGGAAATGTTTTGCTCAGGTGGAAGAGACGAAATTGAAAATTGCAGAAGCACTAAAAGGCGTCAAAATTGACAGGTTCAAAAACTGTTTTGAGCTGTAGAAAAAGCATCTTGATATGTGTATCACATCAAACAGAGAGTACTTTGAAGGTGACTGAAGTTTAAGCATATAAGCATAAATACACAATTTTTTATAAATAAATTCACGTTTTCTTGGGTTGCCCCTTTGTATATGTGTATGTATGTAAGTGTGTGTGTATATGTATATTTATGGAGAAAGAGAATGCCAGTCTTAAGGACTTAAGGAGAATCTCAGAGAGAATCTAGACTTTTAAAATGGATGGCTGCCCTAACTAGACACAGAGTGAGAAAACACCAGAAGGAATATAAGACATAAAAATAAGGTGTCCTGCAAAATTGATGGGACACAAAAAAGGGGTAACTCCAGTGATTTGGGAGAGATATGTTGAAGAAAGAACTAATGAAAAGAGATGAGCCGGGCTCGGTGGCTCAGCCTGTAATCCCAGGACTTTGGGAGGCTGAGGTGAGTGAATTGCCTGAGCCCACGAGTTGGAGACCAACCTGGGCAACTTGGCGAGACCTCGTCTCTGCAATAACTAGAAAATTAGCCGGGAGTGGTAGCACACACCTGTAGTTCCAGCTACTTGGAAGGCTGAGGCGGAAGGATCGCTGGAGCCCAGTGGGTGGACGGGCGGGGGTGTGACCATGAATGTGCTACTGCACTCCAGCCTGGGCAACACTGTGAAACTCCAAGACTCCAGCTAAAAAAAAAAAAGAGGTGAAGTCACAGGGATATAAAGAGAAGGTTTTAGGTGAGAAACCTGCCTAAAGGTAGAGGATTCTCAGAATTTCAGGGAGAAGACTCCAGGAGAGAAGTGAGATTGTCAGTAAGTGCTGGAACCTCAATGATTTGAGGATGGAACTTAAGGGAAATAAGATGAACCGCAGAGACTTGATGACCATGACTCAAAGATAGTTATAGGGCTTCAGAAAATGCCTACAACACTAAAGATTGGTTAAAAGTTTTATTTAAAAAGAGGGGGTATGACACATGCAAGTGGTAGAGCTTAAGAGGCTTAGGACAAGAAGGAGTATGCCATAAAAATCTGGGGTACCAGATCTGGGGAAGAGAACAACTCCAAGAGAGGAAGATCAGTACCCAGAAATAAGATAGCGACCTAGGAGACGAGAGCAATTCAACCAACAAGGCAAGCTGCAGATAGACATGTGGCCCTACAGGCTTAGGGATGGAGACCCCAGAAAAACAATGGAACCACTGAATTAAGGAGGCGGCTTTCAGGGAGTGTTGCCCCAAGAGAGGGTTGCAGCCCTAACCAGAAGACTGAAATACCATCCTGAATTCTGTGTTTTACCTGTTTTTCCACTAACAGGTTGGGCTGAGGTATCTATTATTTAAGGCTATAACAAATAGAGACCCTCAAGAAGAGGGTTGGGATGGGTAGTCACAACCCCCAGCCTAAGATACTTAATTAAAACCTTTTCTGCCCTTATCTTCTTCTTTCCCTTACCACAGGAATCCACTCTGGCCTTAATCTTAATTGACTTGTATGACCACTAAATTTCACATACTATGAGGGCAGAAGGACCCCCTTTCTTCAGATTTCAGCTACTTAACTACTATCCCAAGGTGTTTTTTTTTTAACCTGCCTTCTCCATTCATTTAAGGTTCACTTTGTTTCTGTTTTAGCTACTTCATTAATGTATTATTATTATTATTATTACAATTATTGTTGTCAGCACTTTATCTAAAATATAAACCTACTAAAGAGAAGTGACATCAGTTATTGATAAGATAAAGTCCAAAACAATGTACTAGTTAGTTCTGTGTTGAATTTGGATGTGTTTGAATAAAGCACTTTTCTCGCTTGGGCCTCAGTTTCTTTCTTTTTTTTCCACAGTGTCATCAGCACCTATAGGCCTCAGTTTCAATGCTCCATGTCATTCTGTGATTTTATGAATCAACTTCTGGGCAGCATATTTACTCATCTATCTCAGGGTGTCAATAAACGGAATTATGACAGCTTGTTAGAGTTTCAAGAGCTCTCCGGGTAGTCTCACTGCCAAGTCATACTAGTGGAACCAGCTGAGCCACCAAGAGGCTCATGAGAATCCAAGATTTGGTGCTGGTGCAAGAAGATTCTGCTGCCAGATTAGGCTTGGTAGTCTGACAGTCACTGATGCCTCCACCCTGTATTATGTCAGTGAGTGAGACAAGTGACTGTTTGATTGCTATGCCTGCCACTCGTCATTCAGAAGAACGATTACATCCCCAGAAGGCAGCTTCTGAGGGACCTTGAACACTCCACTATCTTCAACCCTAAACTCATAACCAAGTACCTTTAGATTTGGCACCAGGTGAACCCCAAGAGTCTTCAATCATGTCCAGAAAAGATCTCTAAAGAATTACACTGTTCTCACAGATTTTAGTTCCCCTTCAGGTGCTCCCATCCCATGGAAATTCTATTTTATTAAGTTGATCAGAATTGATTCCAGAGGATGCAGGATAATTTCATTTTCCCCTTTGTCTCTCCCTGCCCTACCTAGAGTCTCTGCATTTGGTGATGGCTACCATGGAGTAGGAGCCCCTTTGAGGGACTGCATTGCTGCTGCTGACACAAATCCAGGGAGAGAAACCCAGAAGAACTAAGGTTTGTTGATTAATCTTTACTGGGTACCTAAAATTCCAGGAATTGTGCAAGTAACATTTTTAAACTAGCACTACTATTCAGTTTGTGATAAGTACTCATCTGTGTAAATTATGAACTTCCTGAGCTTGACTGGTCCCTGTGCACACTCTTTAGTCACTAATAACCATTCCCTGCCGCCATGGACTTGTTCCCTATGTCTTCTCAGCTTCCACTAAGGTCAAACATATCAAACCCCCTATGTCCCAGGTATCTTTCTGAGCTGAAGCATCTTTTCTACCCGAAAGATCCATAGGAAGGAGGAAAATAAGCCCCTTCCTGTGTTCTCCTACCAAGGCAAACACATATCAGACAAAGTAGGGCTCACCTAGCCTTCTTAACTAGAGACAATAATTAATATTTAACACTTTGTCTTCTATCTCCTTCTACCTCCTCCCCCATCTATGCAATAGTGAGTTCAAATGTAACACCTCCATGGTTGTAAAAACTGGAAGGGAATTAGAGTGATCTCCTCAATTTACAGATGAGAAATTGAGACCCGTATAGAAAAAGAGGTTTTTTTCCGGTCCCACGCTGTTAATGGCAGAGTAGGATATAGAGCCTGTATTATCATTTTCTTCCCTCTCAGCACCGCCCCTCTCACTCATCTCCACCTAATTCTGGGGTCTCTCCACTATTGAACCAATTCATTCACACTGAAATGTCAGCCACCTTGTATGTTGTACCTCCCAGGTGGATTGCCCTTTAAAAGAGGACCTCGGGACAGGATCATTTTAGCCAAAGGAATGAATCTTCTATAAACCTAGGGTGTCTGGTATCTGCTATCACTGATAGACTGAGAAAAACTGAAATAAGGAGTAGAGTGGGACAGGAAGGGAGGGAGCCTAAAGTGGAGTAACATGGTCAGCGTCTTCATTTGGAATCAGATTTACAAATCCTACTCAGCTTAAGTATGACCCCCTACCCCACCATACAGACAATTAACTCTTTGCCACCTACAAATTCCTCTTTCTGAAGCCAGCCCTGAGACAACTACCTCAGACAGGTGTGAAATGATAAAAGGTCATGGTAAACACTCATACTATTTTTTTTAATCGGAGTCTTACTCTGTCACTCATGCTGGAGTGCCCTCTACTTTTCTTCATGTCCCCTATCCAACTTCCTCCCTGGAAGGAGACAACTTCTTGGTCCTAAGAAAGCTCCTTTCAAAGTGACAAGAGTGGGTAATAGGCAGGTACACTGGGAGTGGTTGGTAAATCACTTTGAACTCATAAAACCCTACATCCACCAAGTTCAGAGCAGGAAGTATTGGCATCAGCCCATTTGCACTTGGACTTCTACCCAAGTGCACATGGAATGGTTTTAGTCCTTTCTGTTTGCTGTTTTACGGTGGTGAGGGTGATTCATCAGGACTATCCCCCCAGAGCTTCTGCTCCCTCCACTTACCCCCAGTCATATACTACTCATCTACTCACAGATTTTTATGAGTCCTTTCACTGGATATATAGAAGGGCCAATGGCCAGGTTAATCTACCATGTAGGTGAAGTGGTCACTACCTCTTTGTAGTTTCAGGGGTACCAAGTAAGGTCCTGTGGCCTAAAAAATTACCCTCATGGATGCTGCTGCCATCTTAACCTTATTAGTCTTAGAAATTTCAGTGGGAATGAGCTTATTAGATATGGGTTTTTTTATTTTAAATTTTAGACTCAGGGGTACATGTGCAGGCTTGTTACATGAGTGTATTGTGTGATGGTGAGGTTTGGGCTTCTCTTTTTTTAATTTTTATTACAAAGATGTGGGGTACATTTCACGGTTAGGTATATAAACATTGATCATGCAGGTACCCTTGTTATAAGATATGGTTTTAACAGCACTGGTTCCCTGAAGGGAGAAGAAGGCATGACTATGACCTCTCCTTTCCACTTCACTTTCTTTATCTGCAAAATGGAGCTGATCATTCCTATCTTACCAAGGAATTTTTATCCTTATGAGGCAATCAAGGTCTCAGGAGGATCACATGAGAAAAAGCATGGTCTTTACGAACCAAAAAAGTACAGGTCAAATATTCATTCTCAAATCTAAGGAAAAAAAATTAGTCAACACAAGTGAGTGGAGGGGCTGGGGACAAGGGCATAATTCAAATACGAAATTAAGCACAAGTACCATTTCCCTTGCTGCCAAGAATAATGAGATGAGGTCAAACTGAGGGACAGAAGTATGGACATCAGTAGACATAAAAGTATGGACATCCCCCTTTGGTTTGCTCATCACTGAAATTCAGCCAGCTGCCTGTTTTCCTGTATATTTGATTTTTCATTTTTGTTTTTGTTTTATTTTCATGTGGTTTCCATGTGAAAGACATGGGTTTTGGGTAGAGACAGCTAGGGCGAGGTCCTGACTGTCAGTGAACAGTTCCTTTCTTCCAGTTCCAGTGTAAGGACTGGGGCCTTTACATTTCTGGAGGAGACTTCTCTTGTGGTGCAGATGATTTGAGGGCTTACAACTTTGCCAGGAACCATCCTAGCCTTCAACCATGTGCCCATGGACAAGAGATTCTAAAATCACTCTTTTTATCCAATTCAAAAAGCTGGGTGCTGGCCACACAGGCTGCCTGGCTGTTGTTTTGCTGAAGCCATCCTACCTCCAGCAAGAGGGGCCTAGAGCCAATATGCATTTGAGAATGGCAGTGAGGGTACAAGTGGGAGACCCATGGTCCTTTCTAAGGACAGAATAATAATTAGGGGGTAGTTTGGGACCAGTCTACCTCTAAACCCTTCTAAATTTTTCCCCATTCGCTTTGGCAGAAGGGCTGCCTTCTCCTTAGGGGTAGATCTAGGAGCCAGCTGATGAGACTGGAGGGAGCCAAGAGATGCAGGTCCAGTCCTCTCTGATGCCACTCACATGCCAAATGACTTGAGTCCAGGGTCTCCAGCTGAGCTTTGAGACCCCTCAACCTACCTCACAGAATTGTTGTGAGGATTCCACAAGATCATGTGCCCAACACAGAGGAGGACTCAGTAAATATCTGTTAAATAAATTCATACATGTGATAGTGCTTTACAAAAATAAAGCTCCATACCAAATTGTAGACACAATCAGACCACTCTGTGATACAGTCTCACGCACAAAAAGTAATTTTCGCCACCTACTCACACCTCTAACTCAAGACTGGGACACTTAAATAAAAGAATAAGAGAGCAATAAATAAAGATTCAGGGCCAGGTGACTCTTCAGGGGCCCATAGGCATTTGAGAGTGGCAGTGAGAATACACAAGGGAGGGACTCAGGGCTCTTTCTAGGGATAGAAGAGCAGAATTCCAAAGGACCTTAAATATATACTTCAGTGCCCCAGTTTCTGTTTGTATGTCTCCAGTGGTGAGTAACTGTTTTCCTACTGAGGCAGTCTGTTAGAATCATAACCAGCTCTATTAGAAAGTACTTCCTTGCAGTAAGAGAAATAACTAATCTTTGGGGTTTTTTGTTTGTTTGTTTGTTTTTTGAGTTGGAGTCTCACTCCATCGCCCAGACTGGAGTGCAGTGGCATGCTTCCGGCCACCGCAGCCTTGACCTGCTGGGCTCCGGCGATCCTTTCGCCTCAGCCTTCCAAGTAGCTGGAACTACAGGCATGCGCCACCATGCCCGGCTAATTTTTTTGCTTTGTTGTAGAGATGAGGTCTTGTCAAGTGGCCCGGGCGGGTCTCGAACCTGCGAGCTCAGGCAATCTACTCACCTCAGCCTCCCAAAGCACTGGGATTACAGGCTGCGTCACCAAGCCCAGCTGAGAAATAACTAATCTTAAAAAGCAATACTGCCTTGTATTAAACTGATATCTGCTTGCTTGCAGCATATAGTTCTACCTCCTTGGTGCCATACAGAAAAAGGCTACCTTGATACCAAATGAACTTTTAATAAGTGTCTGTTGACTGACATATGGGGATATGTTAGAGAGAAGTTTAGACTATCTCCTGTGATTTAAGGAAACAGCACAGTCTTGGGTATACTGAAGACTCAATAAATAAGTGCTAA
Source organism: Cephalopachus bancanus (assembly GCA_027257055.1). Taxonomy (NCBI): domain Eukaryota; kingdom Metazoa; phylum Chordata; class Mammalia; order Primates; family Tarsiidae; genus Cephalopachus; species Cephalopachus bancanus. The sequence goes on along the minus strand of JAPVLO010001425.1, from coordinate 28,204 downwards.
ATAAAATATTTAGTGAGCATCCCAAAATAGGCATACCTGCTACAAACTCTTGGACTGAAATGGTTCCTTTAGAAATCATCCCAATCTATCAACCTACCTCTCAAGGAACTTTAAGCCATCCCATAGGATTCTGCGTGTTCAGTATAACCATCTGTTCAATGACTTTGGGCCAGATTGCAATCTTACAGTGGCAAGAATAATCTATTGATCCTCCTTCATTCTCTTCCACACCTCAACACTTATAAAAGGCAAAATGCAATAACACCTGTCAGTCTGCTCGTCTCATCATCATCACTGTCAGGACTGCCATCACTCATACCTGAGGTGTCACCCTAATTGCCACCATTCCAGTCCACCATCATCTTCACAACTACTTTGCCCACATTCTTCATCACTGAACTCATCATCCTTCTTGCCATTGCCTTCTAAGCAAGTTTTCCACAAGTACCCCAGGAAGCAGAGAGAAATGTTCTGTCTCTCTGGGGGTCCTGAGGATGCAGCCCAAAGCAGATAACTATGAGTCAAAATTTCTTAGAAATTTTTTGTTTTATATTAAATGTTCATGCGAATTTTGTCTTCTTTGATGCAATCATGCTTGTCTTAAGATAAAAGCAATGCTATTTTAAATTATTTTCCCCTCCCCAAATCTATAAATAAAATTGATGCTGCATGAAAGTGTTTTGTGTTTTTGTTCTGCCACTTTGTATCGCATTCAGTACTTGATCTTTTTCCCTGTTTTCATTCCTCCAGAAATATACTTAGCCCAATTTGACAATCATTTAGAAAGCAGCAGAGCATAATGGCTAAGAAGGTGGGTTCTTCTGTCAAATTACTTGGGTTAGAGTGGTCTGTGCTATGACCTTGGAAAAATACTGAACCCTTTTCATCCTGTTTTCTCATCTATAAAATAGAGCTAATAATAGTATCTACCACATGAGATTGTTGTGAGAAACTAGAGAGTCAGTGCATGTTATGTCTTAACACAGTGCCCAGCTCATAACATGTGCTCAATAAAAGTTTTTAAATCATGGCTAAGTCAATTCAGGCTTTTGTTGTCACTCTTAGAATCATTAATTATATTTTTTTAATTTTTGCCAGTCACAGTGGCTAGCACCTGTAATCCCAGCTACTCAGGAGGCTGAGTGGGAGGATTGCCTGAGGCCAGGAGTTCAATACCAGCCTGATAAACTTATCTCTTAAAATTTTATTTATTTATTTATATTATTTTAGGGACAAGGTCTCACTATGTTGCCCAAGCTGGGTTTGAACTCCTACGCTCAAGTGATTCTCCCACCTTAGCCTCCTGAGTAGCTGAGACTACAGATTCATACCAGTGGACTTGGCTCAATTCAGCCTTTATCAGTGGTCCCAACCCTTGGGTCATGGACCAGTCCATGGCCCATTAGGAACTGGGCCACACAGCAGGAAGCAAGTGTCAGGCAAGCAAGCAAAGCTTCATCTGTATTTGCAACTCCTCCCCATCACTTGCATTACCACCTGAGTTTCACCTCCTGTCAGATCAGCAGTGGTATTAGATTCTCATAGGAGTGCAAACCCTATTGCGAACCGCACGTGTGAGGGATCTAGATTGCACACTCCTTAAGAAAGTCTAGTGTCTGATGATCTGAAGTGGAGCTGAGGTGGTGATGCTAGTGCTGGGGAGCAGCCGCAAAAACAGATTAACAGCAGTGAGGTTTGACTGCACATCCTTCTCCCCACCTGATCCATGGAAAAACTGTCTTCCACAAAACCAGTTCTTGATGCCAAAAAGGTTGGGGACCACTGTTAGAGAGCACTTAGTCTGTGCCAGACACAGTGATAGGCTACACTGTGGGGAGAAACAGGGTGGAGTCAGACATGGGACTAAACTTTAAATTACTCATACCAGGTTGGGCAGGGCAGGGGCTCATTATAGACTATAAAACTAAATGTAATTAGTACCATAAGAAGTAAAAAATCATATTTCTTAAGGTATTGGCCTTTACTGTTCTGAATAGTAATTGGCTGCCAGTTCCAATTTCCATAAGGGTAACTCCTGTCTTTTCTAAGATTCTTATATTTTGAGATTTTACATTTAAGTCTTTGATCCATTTAGAGTTAATTTTGTGTATGGTGATAGGTAGGGGTTCTGTTTCAATCTTCTGCATGTGGTTAGCCAGTTTTCCCAGCATCATTTACTAAATAGGTTCTCCTCTCCCCAGTGGTTGTTGTTGGAGGCTTTGTCATTCTACACTGCTGGTGGGAATGCAAACTAGTACAACCTCTTTGGAAGACAGTGTGGCAATTTCTGAAAGAACTACAAGTTGACCTTCCATATGACCCAGCAATTCCCCTATTGGGAGTATACCCGGAGGAACTCAAATCATTCTACAAAAAAGACACCTGCATGCATATGTTTGTTACAGCTGTATTCACAGTAGCAAAAACATGAAACCAACCATGCCCATCGAAACTGGACTGGATAAAGAAAATTTGATACATATATACAATAGAATATTATGCAGCCATTAGGAAGGAAAAACATGAACCTCACAACAACTTGGATGGATTTGGAGTTGATCATACTCAGAAACAAAGAACAGAGTACCATATGTTCTCACTCATAAGCGGACCTTGAACAATTATAATACAATAAGAAAGCGTTTGAGCTGGGCTCAGTGGCTCAGCCTGTAATCCCAGCACTTTGGGAGGATGAGGTGAGTGGATTGCCTGAGCCCGCGGGTTCGAGACTCGCATGGGCAACTTGATGAGACCTCATCTCTACAATAAATCAAAAATTAGCCGGGCGTGCCTGTAGTTTCAGCTACTTGGAAGGCTGAGGCGGAAGGATCGCCGGAGCCCAGTAGGTCAAGGCTGCGGTGGCCGGGAGCGGCCACTGCACTCCAGTCTGGGTGACAGAGTGAGACTCCAACTCAAAAAATAAAAAAGAAAGAAAGCGTTTGGCAGCAATGGGAAACTGTCAGGGGAGGAGGGGTTGGGAATGGCAGTTGAGGGAAGCTGCTAGGGGAGGGAGGGGCATACCTCATCAACAAGGGTACCTGCATGATCAATGTTTGTATACCTAACCTTGAATTGTACCCCACATCTTTATAATAAATAAATAAAAATTAAAAATTAAAAAAGAAGGAAAAAATCAAAATGTGTCATGGAGAGGTTAGCATTTAATAGATGCTGAAAGGTAGAATAAAAACAGACAGAAACATAGCAGACTGAGGGAACCCTATGGGCAAAAGGGTAGAAGTGGAAAACCCCAAGGCAGTTTGATTGGAACATGGGAGTTTTAGAATAAGGAGAGATAAGGTTAACCTGTCAAACAAAGGCTTATATGTAGAAATGAAATTACTGGTATGGGAGTTCAGTAAGATATTAACAATGATTGTCTTTGATCATTGAGACTCTAAATAATTTATTTTTTATATTTTTCAGAATAAGAATGTTTCACCTTTATAGCAAACAAATAAAATACAAATTGTAAACATTATTTTTTCTTAAGGAAAGAAAAATTGTGTCAAATTATTAAGGAAAACTTGAAGTATAGTGGAGGCCTAGGGCCTCATTACCACCAATTCCGCAATTCTGCCACGTGAGCCTTTGGGTAAATTTGTGCTTCAGTTTCCACATTTGTAAAATGCAATCATTCATTCAACACATGTTCATTGCATTCCTACTTTGTTTTATAATGCTTATTGAGCCAGATACTTTTCTAGGTGTTGGGAATATAGCAGTGCAAAAAAACCAAACAAAAGTCTCTGCTCTATTTATATTTCAAGCCTTAGAATGAAGGTTTTCTTATTTTCACCATGTGTTTCTTCAAGTGTTCCCATTTGCTCACATTTCATGAGGTCTGTTGGGTGTTTTATTCTCCATAGGCCCTAATCTGAAACCTATCTGTTGGCTCCTATTTTTGTCTGTTCTTCCCTAAAATGTTTCCATTGACATGTCACCAACTGCTCACACCTATGATATATAATTTATTCTTTTCTTCTAAAGGATTCACTTTGTAAATCAACTCACAAACATACCTTCATTCCCCCAACTGTTTCCAAAAGATTAAGCCATGGAGAATATGGTCCAAGCATGTTGCCCTTGGTGCCTTGTCCCAAATGCATCTTGGTACTTTCAGGAGACTTAGCCGAGCTCCTGCACTCGGCACAGTATTAGACTGCCTGGTAAAACCACTGCAAAGAGCTGGAATTGTAGATGAGCAGCTCTGTACCTATAACAGATCCCCAAGTTTTAGATAAACTGGCTAATAAGCAGTCTGTCTGTCAATTCATAAGCAGACTCTGAAAGAAAGCCCTGGATCTTAGTCCTAATTCTGTTGCTGTTTGCTTACTCAGGGTTCTGACAATGCTGGAAAGTGAGGAAACTAATGGGGGGCTTTCTAGGAATTTCCCAGGTTTTAAATAAGGTGAAGGTGGCCAGTGAACACTAAGTCTACAGTGAGCACTCTTGGCTTTAGTCTCAATTCTGCCACTGAACATTAGGAAGTGAAGGGTGTATGAGAACAGTGATTTTTTTTTGTTTGTTTGTTATTTTTTGTTTGAGTTGGAGTCACTCTGTCGCCCAGACTGGAGTGCAGTGGCCGCTCCCAGCCACCACAGCCTCCATCTGCTGGACTCCGACAATCCTTGTGCCTCAGCCTTCCGAATAACTGGAATTACAGGCGTGCGCTACCACACCCGGCTAATTTTTTTGATTTATTGTAGAGATGAGGTCTCGCCAAGTTGCCCAGGCGGGTCTCGAACCCGTGGGCTCAGGCAATCCACTAACCTCAGCCTCCCAAGGCGCGGGATTACAGGCTGAGGCACCCAGCTCGGCTGAGAACAGTGATTTTTAAAAGGTGTTTTGCTATTCCTGAGTGGCGCTTCTGAAAATATGGAGACCAGAGTTGGAAAAATCAAACAGGGGTCTGCTTTTATCTGTTTAATATATTAAGCATATCATTTTATTCAAGTAAATGATTTTTTTTCTTTAAAAGTGGGAGGGGTAGTTGAAATTAAAGACTCTTCTAAGTCTGTGATTCTGTGTTCCTAAGTCAGTATGAATGATGAGGTAAATATAAATTGGATGAAGGGCAAATACTTTTATGGAGGAAAGAAAGGGGTGATGCAAGGAAAGAAAAATCTAGCTAGCACACTTGTTCCTCACCACCCCACACCTCATTCCAACACTCAGTGCTTCCATGTCCTAGGGAGTCAATTTGTGGGCTCAGAAATTCCCATGACCACTGTCTCTTCTGGACAGCTCCACTCCTGTAGCATCCCTTCTCAACAAGGACTGCTCCCACTACTTGGCTGAGGAAGCAGATCACTGGAAGGCAAGCTATCATTGAACTCTAATCTTTTACTGATCTAAGGATTTGGACTGGGTGTCTCTCATCCTATGTATCCTCTTGCACGAAGTGTACCTCTGATTATAGGCCTACAACAGGCTCTTGATTGGCCTTCAGCAGACAAACAAGAAGCAAGACATGAAAACATACATGGGCAGTACTATTCTGATGTTTTTCTTAACTTTAAAAAATTACAATTTATGACCGGGCTTGGTGGCTCAGCCTGTAATCCTGCACTTTGGGAGGCTGAAGTGAGTGGATTACCTGAGCCCGCGGGTTCTAGACCCGCCTGGGCAACTTGGTGAGACCTCATCTCTACAATAAAAATCAAAAAATTAGCCAGGCATGGTAGTGTGCGCCTGTAGTTCCAGCTACTTGGAAGGCTGAGATGGAAGGATCGCTGGAGTCCAGCAGGTCGAGGCTATGGTGGCCGGGAGCGGCCACTGCACTCCAGTCTAGGCAAGAGAGTGAGATTCCAACTCAAAAAAAAAAGTTACAATTTATAACATATGTAGAAAAAACATAGCACATAAGAATAGCATGCCATTATAATTATGAAGCAAAATATTTGCATAACCACTGCCAGGTCAAGAAATAAAATAATACCAACACTTCAAAATTGCCTCATGTACCCCTCCTTATTTCCATCCCCATCCTTCCTTATTGGAGGTAACTACTATCCTGATTTTTAAAGCAATTGTGCCTTTGCTATTCTTTATAATTTTAAACTGTAAGTAGGAAGTTGTTTTGTTATCCCTTTCTCCCTTTGGCTTATAGTAGTCAAAAGCCCAAGATCTAGAAGCAGATGGACGGCCTGACTTGAAAGTCTATCTCTGTTATCTATTAACTGTGTGACCTTGGGAAAGGTACTTTTCTCTGTTGGTGCTAATAATACTACCTATCTCATACAACCCTAATGATTCTGATGAGTGGATCCAAATAAATTAGAAGAGTACTTAGTTTACATTTTTAAGCTAAATTTAAAATTCTAATCAATTTTAAATTAGAAGAGCATATGCGAGGTCTGACAATTAAGTTCACAAACTTGCCACTGTGCACTTACATTGGCAACACTGTACAAACTCAGTAAGTTTTCATAACCTTGGTATATCAGTGTCTCACAGCAGTGTTCATGTCAACATGTGACAGCATCTTGTTGGGTGGTGTTCGTTATTATTGTTGCATGTTTTTATGTGCCGTTGCGAGAATGTCAGAGCTTGAATTAGTGCAATTAACCAACATTAAGTTTCTTGTTAAACTTGGCAAGAGTAACAATGAAGGAGATCTGTGCAGATACCTTTTTCATGATTGCTTGACCTACAACCAACAGTGTGGTCACCTTCTGGTAAGGCAGCCATGGTCATCACATTTTCTTCTGTATTACCTATTCCTTCTTACCTTATCCTTTCTTTTTAACTTCTTGTGAAATTATTTTTTACTCAATTGTGAAATGTAATATACAGTCATCACCCGGTGTCTGCAGGGGGTTTGTTCCAGGGCCCCCACAGATACCAAAATTCATAGATACTCAAGTGCCTTATATAAGATGGTACAGTATTTGCATATAACCTATGCATATTCTCTAATATACTTTAAATCATCTCTAGTTACATATACCTTATACAATGTAACAGCTATGTAAATCATTTTTATACTGTCTTTCATTTGTATTATTTTTATTGTTTGTTTTTTTTTTTTTTGAAATTACTTTCCATCTGGGATTGGTTGAATCTGTGGATACAAAACCTGCAGATAAAGAGAGTCTATTATACAGAAAAAAGTATATGATGTTTAGTTTAATTAAAATAATTATAAAATGAACACCTGTGGAATATTCTGTCCTACCATGCCTGGATTTTAGGAATTGCAGGCTTCAGAAAAGACAGAGCTAGCGGGGAAAAAAAAAATCAGAAAGCTGGTTTGTTTGGGGTTTTGTTTTGTTTTGTTTTGTTTGTTTTGTTTTTTCTTAGGGGAGGGTTGAGTTCGAGTCTCACTCTGTCACACAGGCCACTGTAGCCTTGACCTGCTGGGCTCAGTCAATCCTTCCGCTTCAGCCTTCCAAGCAGCTGGAACTATACTATAGGCACAAGCCACCATGCCTGGCTAACTTTTTTTTTTATTGTAGAGGTGAGGTCTCACCAAGTTTCCCAGGCTGGTCTTGAACCCATGGGCTCAGGCAGTCCTCTCACCTCGGCCTCCCAAAGTGCTAGGATTACAGGCTTGAGCCACCATGCCTGGCGGATAGCTGGTTTTGAAGGGCTACACAGACCTTCCCCCTCGTGCGCCCACACCTAATTTATTAAGTGGTCACCAGGGCTATTTACTTAGTGCTTTTAGAAAATTAAAAACTGAAACAGAGCCATATGCTGAGATCCAGGAATGCAGCCTCACACATGAACACACAGGCCTAACTCTATATGCTGCTACTTAACGAACCAATGTGAGCCCAACCATTCCAATGCTTCTTAACACACACTTGCATAGTACATATATTCAGACTTATATTCTCTCACACACACCTGTGGATGTCCACACCTCTGTTTCTACATACTTATTCATACATACCCACTTATACCTTTGCTCATGTGTTATTCTCACAGTAACACATATCCCTACATATACCACGCTACTACAGTGACTCACACACATGCATGTGCATCAATGTCCACAAGCATATATACCCACATGTACATGCAATCACGCATACATATCCCTCTGCTCATATACACACCACATACGATACACACTAACTCACATTTTATGCATACTCACATTTCATGCCTACACACATGTCCATACACATGCTCATAGACATACACCTCTATTCATAGGCACAGCCACACTCTAGCTCCTAGATATACCCATGCTCACATACTCACATACACCTCTGACCTAGTAACACCTGAGTGCATTCTATCGCACCCGCATTTCATACACAGGCACACTAAATTTTATAAACACACATTCATGCCTAAGGCTTTCCTTTTATTCCCTTGCTCATTAAGAAGGAATTAGCTCAAAAAAGACAAGTCACTCAATACCCTCTTTGTGCCCCTTCTTAGATATCCATTCTGTTTTTGTGTATGTGTTTTGTCCTTAGTTCCCCAGAAACCAAGGAACACTGGTTTTTAACTCTGCACTGGTAAATCTTTTGCATCCTTCCTTTCTTCTCCCCATCTCAGTCTCTACCTCAAATTGACCCCAGGGTAAGATTGGCAAGGTCAATTTCCCTCCAGTGCAAAACTCTGAGCGTCTCATTACTTCTCTGATCTAGGCAGTCTCACAGGATCCTCAACTACGAAGCCAGAAAAGTCTCTCACTCTGCTCTAATTAGCCCTGGATGTACTATATGAGAGGAAATAAGTGGATGCTGGCCCTTTAGGGTCTCTAGAAGAGATGATTTCATAGCCTCCTAAAGAGTTTAGCAGCCCTCACTCTCAGGAGGTTTATTCTCAAGTCTAACTCAAATTCTTATACTCTAGTCAAAGTCCACTTATTTTCTAAGAAGGAAACTAGCTATCAGCCACCTTTATACAAACACAATTGAATAAAACACCTAGTATTTAGGCCTGGCCTTCACTGAATCAAATATTAGAGAAGGAATTTTCTTTTTTAAAATGTTTAAAGAATTTTTTTAAATTTTTTATTTTAAATATGTGGGGTACAATTCAGAGTTAGGTATACAAATGTTCATTATGCAGGTGCCCTTGTTGATGAGGTGTGACCCCCTCTCCTGGCAGTTTCCTACTACTGCCAATTCCGCCCACCCTCTATTGGCAGTTTCCCACTACTGCCAATCCCTTTCTTATAGTATTATGATAATTGTTCAAGTTCTGCTTACAAGTGAGAACATTTGGTACTCAGTTCTCTGGTTCTGTGATAGATCACTCAGTATTATAAACTCTAAGTCCATTCAAGTTGCTGCAGAGTTCACAATTCTGTCCTTCTTTATGACTGTGTAATATTCCATCGTGTATATGTACCACTTTTTTTATCCAGTCCTCCTTCGCTGGGCAGCACGGTTGGTTCCATGTTTTTGCTATTGTGAATAATGCTGCAATAAACATGTATGTGTAGTTATCTTTTTCATAGAGTGATTTGAGATTCTCCGGATATAGTCCCAATTAGGGGGATTGCGGGGTCATATGGAAAGTCAATTTTTAGATCTTTTAGGAATTGCCACACTGTTTTTCACAGAGGTTGTACTAGTTTACATTCTTATGAACAGTGTAGAAGTGCTCCCTTTTCCCTGCATCCTCTCCAGCATCTGTTCTGTTTTGAGTTATTGGTATTGGCCATCCTGACTGGAGTTAGGTGATATCTCAGTTTGGTTTTAATTTGCATTTCTTTGATGACTAGTGAGGCTAAGCATTTTTTTGTCTATCTGTTGGCTACTCATATGTCTTCTTTTGAGAAGTGTCTATTCATACTTTTTGCCCATGTAGCTGTTTGTTTGTTTCTTTTCGGCACATTTGAGTTTCTTGTAGATCCTAGATGTTAGGCCTTTGTCAAATACAGAGTTGGAAAATAATTTTTCCCAGTCTATGGGCTGTCTCTCCACTATCTTGATGGATTCTTTGGCTTTGCAGAAGCTTGTCAGTTTGTCAGTCTATCTTATCTCTTATGACATGGACACTTGTTTTGATCAGAAATTGGTTGCCAGTTCCAATTTCTATAAGGGTGTCTCCTGCATTTTCTAAGGTTCTTATAGTTTGAGGTTTTATGTTTAGGTCTTTGATCCATTTAGAGTTAATTTTTGTGTGTGGTGATAGGTAGGGGTCTTGTTTTAATCTTCTGCATATGGTCAGCCTGTTTTTCCAGCACCATTTACTGAATAGATTCTCCTCTCCCCAGTGGTTGGTGGTGAAGGCTTTGTCAAAGATGAGTTGGTTGAGAAATTGAGGTTCTGTTTCCGGAATCGCTATCCTGTTCCATTGGTCTATATGCCTGTTCATGAACCAATACCAGGCTGTTTTGATTACTGTAGCTTTATAATAAAGTTTAAAGCCGGGCTCGGTAGCTCAGCCTGTAATCCCAGCACTTTGGGAGGCCGAGGTGAGTGGATTGCCTGAGCCGGCGGGTTTGAGACCCATCCGGACAACTTGGTGAGACCTCATCTCTACAATAAATCAAAAATTAGCCGGGCGTGGTAGCTCACGCCTGTAATCCCGGCTACTTGGAAGGCTGAGGTGGAAGGATAGCCGGAGCCCAGTAGGTCAAGGCTGCGGTGGCTGGGAGTGTGCCACTGCACTCCAGTTTGGGCGACAGAGTGAGACTCTAACTCAAATAATAATAATAATAAAGTTTGAAGTCTGGGAGTGTGATAGTGATAACTCCCACTTTGTTTTGTTTGTTTGTTTTCTTTCTTTTTTTTTTTTTTGCTGAGGATTATTTTGGCAATTTGTGGTCTCGTTTATATTTCCACATGAATTCTGGTATTGTCATTTCCAGGACTGAGAAGAATGCTGCTGCTAATTTAATGGGTTTTGCATTAAATCTGTAGATTGCCTTCAGTAGAATGGACATTTTAGCAATGTTGATTCTTCCAATCCATGAGCATGGAATATTTTTCCATTTGTTTGTGTCATCTTTGATTTCTTTGAGCAGTGTTTTGTAATTTTCGTTGTAAAGGTCTTTCACTTCTCTGGTTAGAAAGATACCAAGATACTTAATTTTTGTGTGTGTTGTGGCTATTGTGAATGGGATTATGCTTTTAGTTTGGGTTTCTGTTCATTTATTATTGGTGTATAGGAATGCAACTATCTTTTGCACATTTGTTTTATACCCTGAGACTTTGCCAAAGTCCTTTATCAATGCAGGGAGATTTTTGACAGATTCTCTTGGGTTTGTGAGGTATTGAATCATGTCATCAGCAAAGAGGGATAACTTAAGTTCCTCTTTTCCTATTTGGATACCTCTGATTTCCTTCTCTTGTCTGATTGCTGTAGCTGGGACTTCCAATACTATGTTGAACAGGAGGGGTGGGGGTGGGCATCCTTGTCTTGTTCCGGTTTTCAGGAGAAATGTTTCCAATTTCTGTCTGTTTAGCAGTATGTGGTCTGTGGGTTTCTCTGTTGACTCTTACTATTTTGAGGTATGTTTCATCTATGTCTAGATGTTCAAGGGTTTTTATCAAGAAGGGGTGCTGGATTTTATAGAAAGCTTTTTCTGCATCTACTGATATAATAATGTGGTTTTTGTTTTTACATCTGTTGATGTATTTAATTATGTTTATGGTCTTGTGGATGTTGAGCCAGTCCTGCATCCCAGAAATGAAGCCTACTTGGTCATGGTGTATGATTTTTCAGATGTGTTGTTGGATCCGATTTACTAGAATCTTGTTGATAATTTTAGCATCTATGTTCATCAAGAATATTGGCCTGTAGTTCTCTTTCTTTGTTGAATATTTACCTGGTTTGGGTCTCAATGTGAAGTTAGCTCCATAAAATTATTTGGGGAGACTTCCATCTTTCTCGATTGCCTGGAATACTTTCAATAGGTTTGATATCAGCTCCTCCCTGTGTGTTTTGTAGAATTCTGCTGGAAAACCATCTGGTCCAGGGCTTTTTTTGGTAGGAAGTTTTTTTTGTTTTGTTTTGTTTTTATGACATAGTCAATTTCTTGAGTTGTTATTGGTCTATTTAGGATCTTAATTTTTTCTTGTTTCAAGCTTAGGGGGTTGTGTGATGTCAGAAAGTCCTCCATTTCATTTAGGTTTTCCAGTTTGTTTCCATACAAGTGTGCATAATAATCTCTGATGATCTTTTTCTTTTGTATTTCTTCGAGATCAGTTATCCTATTTGGATATCTCTAATTTCCTTGTCAGTTCCTTTGCATTTCTGATTGTGTTTATTTGGACTTTTTCTCTCTTTTTCTTGGTCAGTCTAGCTAGAGGTTCATCAATCTTCTGTATCCTTTCAAAGAACCAGTTTTTTGCTTTGTTGATCTTTTGTATTATATTTTTGTCTTCTATGTCTTGAATTGGGGTTTTATTTTGGTGATCTGGATTCTTCTGCTGATGTTAGGGTTTTGGTGGTCTTGCTTTTACAGCTTCTTTAGGTCATTCATTAAGCTGTTAACTTTTGATCCTTCCATTTTCTTCATGTGTGTTCAAAGAGATATGAATTCCCCTCTTAGTACTGATTTCATGGCATCCCAGAGATTTTGGTAAGATATTTATTTGTTTTTATTTGTTTCCAGGACTCTTTTAATTTCTGTTCTGATTTCCATGTTGACCCAGGAGTTGTTCAACATCATGCTGTTTAGGATTCATGTCTTTGTGAGTTTGGGGTAACTTTGTTGGTGCTGATATTTATTTTTATTCCCCTGTGGTCTGGGAAGGTGTATGGCAGTATTTCAATCTCATAGAATTTGTTTATGCTTAATTTATGGTTGAGAATGTGGTCGATCTTAGAGTACATTCCATGTAGTGATGAGTAGAATGTATATTCCATGGTTGTTGGGAGTGTTCTGTAGTTATCAATTAAGTCCATTTGGCCAAGCATCATGTTGAGGTTTCGAATCTCCTTGTTTATTTTTTGTCTTGATGATCTGTGTAGGGTTGTTAGTGGGGTATTTAAGTCCCCAGCTATGATAGTGTTAGAGTCAACATCTTTTTTTGTTTACCTAGTAGCTGCTTTATGAAAGTTGGTGCTCATATGTTAGGAGCATATGTGTTTAGGATGGATATTTCTTGCTGATGGCTTGAACCTTTTATCATTATGTAGTGACCTTCCATATCTTTTTAAATTTTTGAGAGTGAAGCTGGACTTGGTGGCTTAGCCTGTAATCTCAGCACTTTGGGAGGCTGAGGCGAGTGGATTGCCAGAGCCCACAAGTTCGAGATCAGCCTGGACAACTTGGTGAGACCTCATCTCTACAATAAATTTAAAAATATAGCCGGGCCTGGTGGCGCACACCTGTGGGTCCAGCTACTTGGAAGCAGGAGGCGGAAGGATGGCCTGAGCCCAGCAGGTCAAGGCTGCAGTGGCCATGAGTGTGCCACTGTACTCCAGTCTGGGCAACAGAGTGAGACTCTGACCCAAAAATAAATAAATAAATAAATAATTTGATAGCTTAAAGAGTATTTTGTCTGACATTAAGTTTGTAACTCCTGCTTTCTTTTATGTTTCATTCACCTGAAAATTTGTTTTCCATCCTCCTACTTTGAGTCTGTGAGTGTCCTTTCTGATGAGACAGGTCTCCTGGAGGCAACATATTGTTGCATCATGATATTTTATTCAACTTGCCATTCTATGTCTTTCCAGTGGTACATTTAGTCCATTCACATTCAAGCTAATTATTGAGATGTGAGAGTTTATCCTTGTCAGTCTGGAAAGGATTTTAATTCTCCATCACTGATGAAACTTAGCTGAATAGGTAATTCTTGGTTGAAATTATTTATCATTGAGAACTCCAATCTCTGCTAGCATGAAGTGTTTCTGTAAGTAAGTCTGCTGCTATTCTGTGTGTGTGTGTGTGTGTGTGTGTGTGTGTGTGTGTGTGTGTGTGTGTTGGAGTCTCACTCTGTTGCCTAGACTGAAGTGCAGTGGCTGCTCCTGGCCACCGCAGCCTCGACCTGCTGGGCTCCGGCGATCCTTCTGCCTCAGCCTTCCAAGTAGCTGGAACTACAGGCACGTGCTACCACACCCGGCTAATTTTTGATTTATTGTAGAGATGAGGTCTCACCAAGTTGCCCAGGCGGGTCTCGAACCCATGGGCTCAGGCAATCCACTCACCTCAGCCTCCCAAAGTGCGGGATTATAGACTGAGCCACCTAGCCCAGCTGTCTGCTGCTATTCTAATTGTTCTTCCCCAGTAGGTAGTCTGACCTTTCTCTCTTGTTGCCTTTAGGAATTTTTTCTTTTCTTTTTTTTTTTTTTGAGTTGGAGTCTCACTCTGTCACCCAGACTGGAGTGCAGTGGCACTCTCCCAGCCACCACAGCCTCGACCTGCTGGACTCCGGCGATCCTTCCACTTCAGCCTTCCAAGTAGCCAGAACTACAGGCGCGCGCTACCACGCCCGGCTAATTTTTGATTTATTGTAGAGATGAGGTCTCGCCAAGTTGCTCAGGCAAGTCTTGAACCCACAGGCTCAGGCAATCCACTCACCTCAGCCTCCCAAAGCGCTGGGATTACAGACTGAGCCACCGAGCCAGGCTGGATTTTTTTCTTTTATACCTACTTTGTGTAAGCAAATTACTATGTGTCTAGGAGTTGGTCTTCTCCTTTGTTGTCTTGCAGGGGTTCTCTGAATCTCTGTTTGAATAGTCACATCTCTGACGAGAAGAGGGAAATTTTCTTGGATAATTTCAGGAACTGTTTGTTCCAGGGTGGTCTCTGTCTCTCTATCTGCCTCAGTGATTCCAATTAATCTTAGTTTCAGCCTCTTGACATAATAGCTCATCTCTTGGAGGTTTTATTCTGTCTGTTTAAGCTTCTTTTCTATGTTGTTAACAGTTTGGGTTAGTTCCACATTTTGGTCCTCAAGCTCTGAGATTCTTTCTTCTGCTTGATTAATTCTGCTTTCCATGCTTATCGGTTTACTGTATTCATTTCATTCACTGTATTCTTTATTGCTGTTATCTCAGTTATCAACTCCTTCATTCTTTCATCTTGTCTCTCCTCATTTCTTTTTATTCTAACTATTTATATCTTGATATCTAGGTTTGTGGTTTGAGACCAGTCATTCTGGGGGGCTCTTCATTGTTTGAGTTTCAAAGTCTGTATTCTTAGTTGTTGTCCTCCCAGGGGTCTGTATGAAACACATATTCTTCCTTTGCTTTTTCTTCATTTGTGTAGGTTTTCCTCCACCCCTTTTTTAACCTCTTCTTCAATTCTGTTGTTCAATTTTAGGGGGGGTAGCTTTTATTTCTGTTTGCTCAGTCTCCTATTCTTCCTTATGTAGATCCTCTGGCTTTGTTCAATTTTTTTTTTTTTTTGAGTTAGAGTCTTACTCTGTAGCCCAGACTGGAGTGCAGTGGCCACTCCCAGCCACTGCAGTTCGACCTGCTGAGCTCTGGCAATCCTTCCGCCTCAGCCTTCCAAGTAGCCAGAATTACAGGCATGTGCTACCACGCCTGGCTGATTTTTTGATTTACTGTAAAGATGAGGTCTCACTGCCCAGGCGAGTCTCGAACCTGCGGGCTCAGGCAATTCACTCACCTCAGCCTCCCAAAGACACGGGATTATAGGCTGAGCCACCGAGCCTGGCTAATTTTGAAGCTAGACTGGAGGTGGGGAACTGTGCTTTTTGCAGTTTTGAGATTTTGAGCTGTGATTCAAAAGCTATCTGCTGACAGGTATGTAGGGCCCCTGGAACCCACTTCCCATCACCTGGCAATCTGTCCACACAGTGGGGGTGTATGTTTGCCTCTGAAAGCAAAATGAGATAAGAAAAAAGAAAAGAACGGAGAAATGAAGGTGGAGAGAGAGAAGAAGATAAGGAAAAACATACAAGCATACCAATTAACAAATAAACAGAGAAACAAAGACAGAAAAAACAAAACAAAAAACACAGACAATCATACAAACAAACAAAAAAATCCCTCTGTTGATGTACTCACCTCAAAAATACACATACATAAACCCAAAATCTAAAAAAAAACATTAAGATAACAGAAACAAAGCAAGTACAAAAATGTAAGCAAAAAGCAGAAAGAAAGAGAGAAGAAAAAAACTAAAACAAACAAACAAACAAAACCCTGCTCTGTGGCCATTTCTGTAACTCCAAGTTTCTTTTGGCTGCTACCATCACATTAACAAGTGGCTCCAGTCTCCAACCCATCCCCTCCACTCTCAGCACAGGCTTTAGGGTTCCTCTCAGTGTGGGTCAGATGTCCCACAGACTACTGTGGGAGATGGATGGATTAGATCTGGACTCACTGACTCATCTGTTGCTGCCAAGTCTCCCACTCAGATCTGACATGTCTGTGCCTGTTCCAGTGTGGGGGAGGGGCGTCTTTCCAAGTCCAATGGGGGGATAGCCTCTGGGTCCCAGTTTGGAGGCTAGACAGAGCTGGGCAGGACAATGCAGGTCTCTGCGCTGTCCAGGATGGAGAAGATGGCGCTGGTCAGTATTTCCTCACTGGCGATGGGGCTCTGTTCCAGATTTCCACACCCTGCCCTCTCCATAGTTCCTGTTGCTCATGCCTGATCTACTGCCACAGCTGATGATGTGGGCCAGGTGCCAGGTGGTGAGGAACAGATGTTCTCTGCTGCCTCATCTCAGGAGACCCCCAAAAGGCAGACAATACTGTGTGCTGGAGGTGCCAATCTCAGGGCAGTGGTAGATTGCAGTCACCTCCAGAGGGAAGCCACAGGTGCATGAACCTGAGTTTCCCCTCAGACAGATTTTCACTCATCCACCATCACATGCCAAGTCACGCAGAGGGTCTTTATGGACACTCGCTTTTGTGGAGACTCACATTCCAACCTGTTCCGTTGCCATCTTGCCTCTTTCCTTTATGTTTAAAGACACAATTTTTCAATATTTGTGAAATATTTGTGGTTATTTGTGGAATCAGATGAAAAGAGAGACTTTTTAGCTAGAGAACAGCTTCTATTCCATACCTGAGCTTCCTTCTGTTCTCATCCCAACATGCAACCCTTCTGTTTGGTGGTAGAGATTTTGAATTTTTTCACTCTGAAACATGAAAGGTATACTCTTTTCATATTATTTGCCTCAAGGATTTGCATTTTTCAAGGGGCGTCCACAGAGGTCAGGACCTAACCCAAGAACTGATATTCAAGATGTTAGATAGGTGGGATTAGGGAAGCAACAGGTATTTCTTGTTCCCCACAAAGATCTCCCCCTTGACCAACCCTAAACATTGCTAGCCAAGTCCCTGTTTTCTGCTTTTTCCCCTCCCTCCCCTCTACCTTTCCCCACCTCTCCACACACTAACATCCAAGAGCAGAAGCAGAACAATTTTCTATAAAAACATAACTCTCAGGATTTTGCTGTTGAAGTTCAATGAGTTCACCTCAGTAATTCCCACTGACTATCTACCCATGAATTTCTCTGGAGGAGTAGGTTGATGAGCAGAGAAATTAGAGGCTTTGGAGACTCCCTCAGGGAATGCATGTCAGGCAAATAGCCAGCCTTCCCAAGTCCCCTGGGTGTTCTTACATGCACTCTATCAGCCCCATGGGGCCCCAATTTTGACCTCCATGAAGATGACATTGGCACATTTACTGAGCTAGTAACATCTGTTTCTCACCTTGAGCCAGGTCTCACCAGAAGAAGGTAAGGCAAGGGTGGGCAGGTCAAATGCTGAGTGAAGCTTGTGGCTCTCTTCTGATTAGGAATGCACTCCACAATGGATTTTTCCCTATCTCTTCCAGGGCTTTCCAGCCTGTCACCTGTGCACATGGTTAATAGAATCAGCAAGCCTTCCCTACTGACTACCTCTAACTGGGTCCAGCCTCGATGTGATGCTGTCTACCAACTTAATTTAAAGAATTAGTTCCCCAATGGGCTTAGAGGTACCAGAGCAAGATCTCTCAGATCTCAAGAGTGAACTCTAGGATGTTTTGCCTTTCCAATTCTGTTTTGTGGAAGTAAATGCTAAAATGGATATGCATTACCTCAGCAGCTGGCAGCAGACAGAAGAGGGTCAGGAGCATACTGGGTGATGTGGGGAAGACTAGCCTGGAGCTGAAACTCCATCCAGTGTAATCCAATATGGGCTACTCTGTAATCAAAGCTCAACCATATATCAAGATACATATTCACATACATATGAGTGTATACACACAAATGCAGATACCATCATTTACATACCGACTGTCTCTGAAGAGAGACATCCAGAAGACTTCTTGACCAGCAGTATTGTATACAATCAGTGTTTCCCAAGCCAACTTCCAAACAATGGGTTCTTGTAGATGTTAATTGTTATTTGTGGGGAAAAGGGAGTTGTTCAGTTGCCTAGAGAATTGGGAAGTGTTGGTTTAAGACACTTAGGATTTCTCTAAGCTATTAATGGACTAATATGTGTGACAAGCGGACCCAGTCTAGAATGCTGTATTTCCCAATTCATTTAACTCTGAGAATTCTGGGGCCTACAGCTGTTGCCGTCTCAGGAACAAAAATCATTAGAACACAGTTTGGAGAATAATCTTCTAAATCTCTGGAAAAAATGACATGAAGAGAAACCAGAATCCTCTCTCCTCATTCCGAAAGGTCAGATTATGGAATCTATCAAATAAATCTGTTGACTTGGTCAACTAGGTAGCTATATTTTCCAATGTCCACAGAAGGAAAACCAAGGCAGGGCAAGAGAACAGCAAGCCTGATAAACTCCTTAAACTTCTCTAAGCTGAACTGACTAATCCTAGCTAGTTTAGCCTCTATTCTGAGACACTATGTAAATGACCTGCTCATTGCTCTCTGTTTGGCATCTTCATAGCTAGAGCCCACTGGGGATCTCTTAGGGCTTGACTGTATCTGACTGATAGCTTTAAGATTCTGAAAGGGAAACTTGGGCCAAAAGAGGTTAATACACATGCCACCAGATTTGCAGGGAATCAAGTGCCAGGATAGCCTTAGTACCTACACATTGTAAAATAAAGTTCTTTCTTAGGCCCTTAGAATGATAGATGTACAGCACTCTAGTGACTATGCCAATGACCTGGCACCAGTTGAACATACCCATCTTCTCAAGTAAGAGTTCTCCAGCCTGACCTAGCACCCAACTAATGTTTACATGTGACAAGAAAGTGTTTCAGGATGTGTTTTGATGGAAATGCTGGCAATGGTTGGGTCCTCCTTGCATAACAGCGTCAACATGTCCTGGGAAGATCTCAAGCTGTCTAGAGGACATTTAGGGGCATATGTAGATGCCTTGAGATCTTCCCAGGACATGTTGATTCTTTATACAAGGAAGGCCCAACCACTGCCAGCATTTTTCACCACTTAGCCAGTGCTAAAACTTGCAGAGAGATAAAGGAGAAGCTTAATTGTGAACCTAGGTGTACATGGCTAAAGTGTCAATGTTCATGGCTACATCTCTCTTTACTGTAAGTCTGCCTATGGACATGTGGTCCACTCAAAACTTCAAGGAAATGCCAAGAAGAAACCAAGACACTCCCACCCCTACCCCAGGAACATGTTCCTGAACCTCCTCAGAGTTGCTCATGTGGGCAGATAGCCGCACCATTATTGCCTGAACCAGGCTTCAGATCCTCAAGTGGCAGAGAGTGAGGATGCTCAGCAGCACAAGGGCAGGGGGAAGCATGGGTCAGAAAGGCATTTATTTAACCATCTGCTGTCTCCTTAGTGGGTGTAGGTCTAGGTCCAGAAGATGTGTATTTCACAAGAGTGAATTTCATTAAGAAATTTCTGTGAAACATTTCTGACAGCATGCTGTCCTCATGCATGTACAGCCGATGGATGTCAGCCACTGAGAGGTACACTAGCCAGCAGAAAGTTCAGTCTCTTCAGAGGTAAGACTCCTGGTTCCTTAGCCAGGCTCGGTGGCTCAGCCTGTAATCCCACGCCTTTGGGAGGCTGAGGTGAGTGGATTGCCTGAGCCCGCGGGTTTGAGACCCGCCTGGGCAGCGAGACCTCACCTCTACAATAAATCAAAAAATTAGCCGGGCGTGGTAGCACATGCCTGTAATTCCGGTTACTCGGAAGGCTGAGGCAGAAGGATCGCCGGAGCCCGGCAGGTGGAGGCTGCGGTGGCCGGCAGCAGCCACTGCACTCCAGTCTGGGCGACAGAGTGAGACTCCAACTCAAAAAAAAAAAAAAAAAAGACTCCTGGTTCCAGGTTTATCCCTGGAACTTGGAGAAAGAGTTGAAAACAGTTATGCAGATGAAGAAAGAAAGAAGAAAAGGGGAGAAAGTGTCACTTCTCAATACTTCAGATAGTCTCCAACCAGGGTTCTTCATGCAGCATATGTGCTCCTATTTCAAGCTCTGCTCCAAACCAGCTGTGTGCCCTTGGACAAGAGACTTTCCTTCTCTGGACTTCAGTATCCCTCAACACTGCTGCATACTAGGAGTGGGTTAGGAGATTCTTCAAGGTTCTAGTCAACACTAGCACCCTGACAAAATTAACCAAACACCAGAAAGAAAGGCCTTATACATCATTGCCCCCAACCCCCACAGAGATACACACACAATTAAACTGACATTTCTCTTTTTTTTTTTTTTTTTTTGAGTTGGAGTCTCACTCTGTCGCCCAGACTGGAGTGCAGTGGCTGCTCCCGGCCACCGCAGCCTCGACCTGCTGGGCTCCGGCGATCCTTCTGCCTCAGCCTTCCAAGTAGCCAGAATTACAAGCACGTGCTACCATGCCCGGCTGATTTTTTGATTTATTGTAGAGATGAGGTCTCACTGCCCAGGCGGGTCTCGAACCCGCGGGCTCATCCACTCACCTCAGCCTCCCAAAGGCGCGGGATTACAGGCTGAGCCACCGAGCCCGGCTGACATTTCTCTTTCCTGAATTGTCTCCCATTCTCCAGGCCTCACCTCTCACCCACCAACCAGACTAGTAGTTCCGCTTCCTGAAGGCAACCACCTATTATTAAAGCAACTGTTGGTATCTTAAAGTGTATCTTTGACCACACTGCGGCCAACTCTGAGGAGAACCAGATGACAGCATTCAATCTAGCTCTGTGTGTCACACCCAACTTGCTGTGGTTGCCCAATCCCAAAG
The DNA here is from genome assembly GCA_027257055.1 of Cephalopachus bancanus. NCBI lineage: Eukaryota > Metazoa > Chordata > Mammalia > Primates > Tarsiidae > Cephalopachus > Cephalopachus bancanus. The sequence continues at coordinate 7,207 of JAPVLO010001425.1, read as the reverse complement.
GACCAGAAGATGACAGACAGGATATAGGCAAGGTAGTGTCCACTGCTCCTTCTGCATTGGGATTCACAAGTCATCTCTCATGCTCCATGTCATAAAAAGAGGACAGGTTGGGCCTAGGGTCAATTCCAGAAACGTGCCCTCGCTAGCTGTGTGAATTTTGTAGTCATGTGACCTCATGAGCCTTAATTTTCTCATCTCTAAAATGGGGTTTATATTAGGGCTTTGGGCAGGAAAGAAGAGGTGGCATATATAAAAGGGATTTGAAACTATAAAGCACTGACCAGATAAAAGGGAAGATTATTTTATTTGTCTTCCCTACCAGACTATGAATTTTCTGATGACTTGTCTTATTCTCTTGGATTCCCAAACCCTCACCTGGTACCAGGCACAGAGCAAGCACTTCTTAGGAGATATTTGACAAATGAAAGAATAAATGTTGTATAGCAAAATGGGTCAATCAATGACTGGATGTATGACCTTGAATAAGTCACTGTACTTTTCTGTTTCTATTTTCCTGAGAATAGTCAGTGTTTGAAATGTCACGTATCTGCTTAGATAAAAATAAATAAATAAAAGTTTTAAAAAACTTTCATTCTTTTGCCTGGTATACAAGAGTCTACAGGCTAAGGAGCTTGGATTTGATCTGGTAGGAAGCAAAAAGGCAATGATTCTTGTGCAGTCCCTTACATGGGACTCTTCTCCAGGCCCATCCTCTGACCACAGGCTTTGCTCTCAGGTTACCCAACTAATTCAGTTCCTTATTGAAAATACTCCTGATCTTTTTTGTAGAAGACATTCCTGCGCTGTTATTAAAAACCCAGGCTGAAAGTGCCAACTTTGCTGAAGATATGCAAGGTACGAGGGTGACCCTCAAGCCCTCAGGAACCAGGAAACTATCTGCAACATGTGTACTGAAAAAAGAAGCACTAGACTAGGAGCCAGGAGGGTGGAACTGGGTTCTAATCCCAGCTCTGTCACTGGGACTAGATCTTGGGAAAGGCCCTTTTCTTCTCTGAGCCTTTGCTTCTCACACGTAGGCAGCTGGGGGAAAAAAATCACAACTTCTACCAATAATGGAACTGAATGGTGACTGGATATGTGGAGGGAATGTCTGACTCAGTGAATGTATTCTAGCCCCATCCCTACTAGTTTTGTTTCTTCATTCCCAAAGGAAATGATGAGAAGTGTTATGACCCAGCTAAACAGAGGCACAGCTTTGCAAAGGACCTTGGATCCAACAGGCAGGGAGGCATGAAAAAAAAAAAAAGCTGTATGTGTTTCCATCAGGAACTGCAGGCAGTAGTTGAAGGAGTAGTGAGGGTGGAGTTTCAGCAGTTGGTGGTCAGCCTGGTGCCTTATGAATGGCTTTCACTCTGCCCAGAGCTGGAGCAGCTGGTCCTGAAGGTAGAGAAGGTTAGAGACCTTATCTTCTCATACATATGTATGCCCACACAGGAACACACTAAGGCAGCACAGATAACATAGGATGGGATGTGTATGAATGTCCTAAGCCACTAAGTCCCATACCCATTTGACCCATGTCTAATAGTAGGGCTTATAAATTTGCTTTCTCAGCTCACTAACTCCCTTTTTAGTGGTCTGATCTTTACACTGTGATGCTTACTCTTGATTCATTGCCCTAATAGTCATTATCTTCTACTTTGCTTCCTGGTACATTATTCAAAACGTGGCCTAGGTTTGAATTCCAGCCCTGAAACTTCCTGTTTATGTTACCTTGGTCAAGTGGCATAGCCTCACCGTAACTTAGTGTTCTTGTCTGAGAAATGAGGAGAATGAAACCCATGCTGAAATGTGAGAGGAACATTATAGTTGGATGGTGTAAAGTGCCTACTGAAGTGCTGGCGAGCATTATCTCTCCTGCTTCCATTCTGCCTCCTCATAAGAGGCTGCTCTGAGTGAAGAAGAAAAGGCGTTTTCAGTCGGGTTCAGTGGCTCAGCCTGTAATCCCACGCTTTGGGAGGCTGAAGTGAGTGAATTGCCTGGGCCTGCGGGTTCGAGACCCGCCTAGGCAACTTGACGAGACCTCATCTCTACAATAAATCAAAAAATCAGCCGGGCATTGTAACGTGTGCCTGTAATTCCAGCTACTCGGAAGACTGAGGCAGAAGGATCACCGGAGCCCAGCAGGTCGAGGCTGCAGTGACCGGGAGCGGCCACTGCACTCCAGCCTGGGCGACAGAGTGAGACTCCAACTCAAAAAAAAAGAAAAAAGAAAAGACGTTTTCATTATGTGAAACTCTGGGCTCCCATCCCCACTTCTACTTCTATCTTCTTTGTGTATTTGACCTTCTTGGAATACTGAACAAAGATTTGGACTTGTGGAAAAAGAGACATCTACAACTTTGGGACAAAGCTTGCTTCCTGCAAGAAATTAAAGCTTATGCCTCAAGAAACCTACTGTTCTAGAAATCTTCAAAGCTAGGCTGAAGTCACACAGTAAATCAATGGCAGAATAGATTTCAGAGTTCAGGAAATGCTGTCTCATAAGCTCCCAATGCATGCCCCACTGCCTCCTGGAAGAATATGACCTTATTCCTTACAGTGTCTATATCTCTTTTCCACACTCTCCTTTCAAAGACATGGGTCATATCCCATCTCAAGATTTGTGGGAGTCACTTAGCTCTGGTAGGTAGGCCTAGGCCACAAAGCAAAGGTCATAGTGGACATGCAAGGTCGCAGCAAAAACAGAAATGATGGTGTTTCTTTGAAGCTTGCTTAGCAATCTGTACAGGACCTGAAACCTGCATAGCCCACTCATACCCCTTGTACCACTGAGCCAGTATCCCTAATCCTGGCTAAATTCCATGGTATACCCTTTTGGCTCTGATGTCACCTTCACCTGTACTCCACACACCTTCCATATGGTTACCTCTGTGGCTACCACTATAGCAGCACACTTACATGCTGGGTATCTGGGGACATCCACAAAGGTGGCAACATTATCTGTCAGTAGCATCTCCACTGCTTCAGTCTCCTTTGCCTTCTTCATTTCCCCCTGGAGACCACCTTTTCCTAGTGGTCTGAGCCATCTTGCTTTATCCTTCTGACAGTGTTAACTCTGTTCTTCAAGTTGGGCGTGTCTATCAAGCTTCATGTCCTATCTCTTCAATACTACCAAGCGTGCCATCCATCTGAGTAGAGCCATTGATTACTACAGCCCCCAAGACCTACCAACCTATTAAACTAGAACTGTGTCTTGAGGAAGTTGAAGATGGCAGCAGTGGTGACAGGAAGGAGTCTACAGCAGACTAGAGGATGCAGAGCATCCCAGCACCTCTAAATAGAAGCAGTGAGAAAGCAAAATAATGTCTTTGAAGGACTTCTGTAACCAAGTCTCCTGACCATAGCTGATTAGCCATCCCTCAAGTCAGGAAGGATGCCTCAGAAGGCAGCAGAAAACTCCACCTGGAGATGATTGAGAAAGGAATCAAAATCCAACTGCTTGAAATGAGGAGTCAGGACAAGGAGGGGCTTCATCACATTCAGAACACAAGCTATCTGACCCACAGAAAAGGAAAGGTTAGGACCAATCCTCAGACTCCATGAATAACCAAGTATTCCCTCTCAGATAGTGTGGGGTTCTATGGGAAGGAGAGGTCTCTGGAGCCTACGGATACCACCCCCACAACAGTTGCGTCTGAGCTAACCGTGGCATCTTTAACCATCCTCGACAGTATTTGTCATACTGCCATCCACAGAAACAGGGTAAGGGTGCTTCTAACATGTATGCTTTTTTAAATTTAAGTCAGTCCCTCCTCTCCATTCTGATTATAAAGAGCCAGCTGATACTTAACCTGGTCTAGTACAAGTGAGACCCTAAGATATCAAGTGGCCAAAATCTTCCATGGAGCCTGACAGGGAAATTGTCATTTGATAGGTAAGAAGAATGAGGGTCATAGAAGGAGGGACTGAGGTGGTACAGAAACCAGATCACGAACAACAATGACATTGGTGTATGGTCCAGTTGGGAATTCGCCTTCATTGACATCTTTGCCGCAGAGCTAGAGCTCCTTTGGTGTATTCCAGAAACTGGTGTGGTCTCATTGTTTCCTCCATCTAGTTTCTGGGGCTAGGACTAGATAGTACCAGCAAAGTGGCCTCCTCCATAAATGGAAGTTTCTGGTAGAAGGGGTGTTGGTCTCTCCTGGGGTACTTGAACTTGATAGGATAAGGTAGGAAAAAGATTAATTTTTCTTTGTTTTACTTATAGAAGGAAAGGTCAGAAAGGCATTTGCAGAATCCAGAAGTGTCTGGGGGATTTGCGTAAGTAAAGAAGGTGATAGAGGAGATGCAAAAGAGATCTTTGTAGTGTGGGAAAGATTAGCCAAAGAAAGGACATAGGTCTTGTTGAATCTCCTTCACTTTAAATTCTCCCATAAGGGGTGTCTTAGGCCCAACCAGTGTGAGAGCACAAAGAAAGGGATCCAGTTCTTTCCTGAGAACAAGGAGGCCTCGCTATTGAGATGTGGAATATTAGGTAAGAAGTCAGTAATGGAAAGATAAGCCAAGCCGGGCTCGGTGGCTCAGCCTGTAATCCCGCGCCTTTGGGAGGTTGAGGTGGGTGAATTGCCTGAGCCCGCGGGTTCGAGACCTGCCTGGGCAACTTGGCGAGACCTCATCTCTACAATAAATCAAAAAAAATAGCCAGGCGTGGTAGTGCACACCTGTAGTTCCAGCTACTCAGAAGGCTGAGGCGGAAGGATCGCCGGAGCCCAGCAGGTCGAGGCTGCGGTGGCCGGGAGCGGCCACTGCACTCCAGTCTGGGCGACAGAGTGAGACTCCAACTCAAAAAAAAAGAAAGGTAAGCCAGAGAGAAGATAAAGAGGGCTGAATAGATTGAGGAAAAGGCCTAGGGAAACATTGTTCCCACAACCATCAAAACATGAGTGGGTAAAAATATGAGACTAGAATTCCAGTCACCTGATGTGCTGGGCCACCCAAACACAAAGAACCCTGGCTCCCTCTGGGCCTAACAAAAAGCAAACAAGCCCGTGTTAGCCCTTATTCCTGCTTCACCCAGCCAGTAGAAGCCATATGTTCCACTGCATATATTCCTGAAGAACAGCCAAGGCTCACTGAATGCATAGGTTCAAACTATAAGGGCTTCTGCACCTTCCTTGCCCCATTAGTTATCCCGAAACCCAGCTTGGCCCAAAAGACTCTCCACCTGAGTCCTGTGGGTTATTGCAATAGAGTTAATCATTAAAAAAAAAAAAAGACCCATCTGTGCTCTACACAGCTCTGCATGTGCTCTCTTGTCATTTATCTTTTCTGGGACAGGCATGTTCTGCAGTTTGGTAACTACTAGCAAGCTGCGCACACTGTGACAGAAGTCTAACAAACGGACACAAGAGACAGTGCAAACACAGGCTCAGGCTCTAGTACCAGGGCCTCTCCCACTATACTCATTTTCCCCAACACTCATTCCCATACCAAAGTGAGTTTCACACCCCTCCCCCAGAAGCTCCCTCACTTCTGTACTTTCATAATTATTTTTGCCCACTGCATCTTGACCCTGCCTCTTGGTTCCTAGATATCCCTTAGGCTTCACCAGTAACCCGTGAGAAGGCCATTGTTACCTGGAGAGCAGTGTTGTAGCAATATCCTTAACTTTCTGTGTGCCCATAAGAAAATCTCTTCCTCTACCCTGAATCTAACTTTATTCATTTGGAAACTGAGATTAATAATCTCCATCCTGCCTGACACATCTGAGTAGTGAAAGTTGAGTTCAAGCCAAAATATATTTTTTAAGACCTGCCTATGATGTGTCAAATATCAGGAATGTAGAAATGAAACAAATATTTTCCCTGCCCTCGGGAAGCTCACAGTTTAGCTGGACAATTAAGTAAAAGACAGTCAAAAAGACAAAGCATTGTGGAGGTTGAGTGGTGAAGTTTCTGAAAACTTTAGAATTTTCTGGAAAGTGGTGAGAAACAGAAAGGAGTAGATGCTGCCACTAGAAATATTTTTTCTCCACTTCCCGCCTCCTAGGCAACTTCATAGCAGTTTCCCTTGGCTCCAGGCCCTCTCACTGGTGGGGAAGTGGGAGGAGGGTAAGCAGACACAGGTAGTGTCTGAGGTTCATTATTTAGGTGTTCAAGCTTTGGCCTGTCTACTGGGGATCTGGAATGTCTAGTTGCCCACAGCCTTGGTCATATCTGACAGGTGAGGCATAATCTATAGGGAAAAAAAATAACAGTGGGGCAAGAGGCAGAGACCACTGAACTAGGAAGAACATCTGGGTATTATACCTAGCTCTAGCCCTAAGGTGGATTTTATGGGTTCCCATTTGTATTATCATCAGGAAGGGTAGGATAAGCTGGAGCTCATAGTTTTTAGATTGTGTTCTCAGCACCTAAAGTTCCTTGGAGGTTCTTTAGACAGAGTGAAAGATCATAGGAAGGTGAACAGGTGGCTTCCTTGGATTGGGGTCTTCAACCATAATAATCTACTTTGAGTTTTTTCATAGGCATCCATGTGTGGTATTATTAGAAGAAAAGTGGAATCTGTACAAGTTGAAAAATCCCTGGGCTACAAATGACTTCTGATGATGCTTGTTTTTGTCTTTACTGTGTAATGAGTCTAACTCTGTGAGAACTTAAGCAAATTCCATAACGATTCCAGACCTTGGTGGCTACCATTTCCTTCTCACAAAGGGGAGGGTTTGGCCTACACCTGTGGACCCCAGCTTCTCCATCATCAGGACACTCTCATTATTTTTTCTTATCAGAACTCGTGTTTGGGAAAGTTTTGTCTGCCAAATAGGCTGTATGTATTAATAATCCAATTTCCCATTTTTTCATTATTTAAAGACACATAACTGCCAATCAGATCCTCTGATCAGTGTGAGATAACCTGTGCTTTTAAGCCAAAAAAAGAATTGAGATATGAGTGAAACTTGTGGTGCAGCCTTATTGTGGGTAAATGTGCAATTTCTGCTTGTCTTTTTGCAATGTTGGACATTGTTCCCCTCCCTTCACTGCTCTCTTAGAAGATCTGAGTTGGAATCCACCAAAAAGGAAGACTTTGTTTATAAGACTCCTTTCTAGCTTTGCTGTGCCTGAGGGTACTGAGGGAATAATGGATGGGAGTCTGAGAGGAAGGGTTTCTTGCCACCTACATGGGGACAAATAGTGACAAAGATTATGGATGCTCAGGCAGGGTGTGCTTCTAGCTTGTTTGGTAA